>CM054058.1:555238522-555396902 GCA_028641055.1 Alopecurus myosuroides
CGAAATGTTGATTCACTTCCATTTCGGCAAACTTTTGCACCCCATATGTCCTACTTATAGGAGAGGTCATGCCGAATTTTTCTGGCGACTATGCATGTTGTGGTTCTAATTTTCTGCTCTCTATGTGTCTGTGCAGGCAACCATGGTACTAGAAATGAGCTCTGCTCGAATCGCTAGATACAAGAAAGACGCGAAGGAGGACATGATTCGGTGCAACAGGTGGCAGATAAGATGTCCGTGTCGATCATGCAAACTCGTGCGCTGGATTGACCCTGATTCCGGACAATTGGAGGAGCACCTTCTCAGACGCGGTTTCTTTGACGACCGCAACCACGTGGCACCGCCGGCAGCAAAAGTTGTGCACGAAGAAGAGGGCGAGCGAGGTGACGAAGGAAATGACGGCGAAGAAGATCATCATGAAGAAGGATATGTCGGCGGAGAAGATCGACATGACGATCAAAGGCGTGAACACGGAGACCCCGCTAATTTCGGCCTTTCGGGACTCTCATGTTCAGGATCTGCTGCTTAAGGAGACGAGCAACGACATAGCTGCAGCTAGGGAGAAAGCCAAGCTGGCGCAAATAGAGATAGACGGGGTGACTCCGTTGTTTCCTGGGTGCCGCCCCGAGGATACGCGGTTGCATGTAACGCTTGCTGCTCTGAAGATGAAGATGCAAAACAAATGGACCGACTCGAGCTTCAACAAGAACTTGAAATTCTGGCACGATCGCCTTCCCGAGGGGAACACATTGCCAAGCAGTATAACCGAGGCTAAGAAAGTCGTGTGCCCTCTTGACCTACCTCACGAAAAATTTCACGCCTGCATCAATGATTGTGTAATTTATCGGGGGGGAGTACAAGGACACAATCACATGTCCGAAGTGCGGCCACAGACGATACAAGTGTGGAACCAACAACAAGAAAATTCCTCGAAAAGTGGTATGGTACTTTCCTATCACTCCCCGTCTTCAACGGTACTACGTGGACCCTAAGGAAGCAAAGCTCATGCAATGGCACGCGAAAAGGGAGAAGCCGGAAGAAGATCCGGAGAAGGGCTATATCATGACACATCCTGCAGACGCTGCCCAGTGGGAAGCATTGGACATAGCTTTCCCGAGTTTTGGGGGCGACGCGAGGAACGTCAGGCTGGGTATGAGCACCGATGGACTCAATCCGTTCGGCAACCAGAGTAGCACACATAGCAGCTGGCCCGTGTTTGTATGGCCTTACAACCTACCCCCGTGGCTGTGCACCAAGCAAAATTACATACACTTGAGTATTCTCATCCAGGGGCCAAAACAACCAGGTGTCGACATGCATTTGTATCTCAGGCTGCTGAAAGACGAGTTAGACACGTTGTGGAAGACACCACCCCGTACGTGGGACGCGTACACTAGAGATTATTTCCATATGAGATCCGCGTTGCTGACGACGGTCACAGACTATCCTGGTTACGCGTATGTATCTGCCCAGGTCGGCCACGGATTCTGCGGCTGCGTGAAGTGCATGGACGGGACCCCGCATCTCCAGCTACCAAGTGATCCTGGGTCTTCGAAAACCGTGTACCTAGGGGCTCGAAGGTGGCTTCGCCTGGATCACCCGTGGAGAAAACGCGGTGAGTTGTTCAATGGTAAAGACGAGCCCGATGGAGCCCCGCGCACGAGGAGCGGCGAAGAAATCGACGAGCTTCTGAAAAATTGGGACGAGTGCCCTTCGCCGGGAAAGAAGCGACCCAAGCCAGAGCCGCTGCTGGGTGTATGGAAAGCGAGGTCTGTTTTCCACGACTTGGAGTACTGGCCGGTCCTCCACGCGCCTCATAGCCTTGATGTGATGCACATTACGAAGAACGTTACGGAGAGTCTGCTTGGCACTATTTGCAATTCGGAGAAGTCCAAGGATGGGCCGAAAGAAAGATACGATCTAAAACATTTTGGCATTAGGAAAAATCTACAGGTCCCCACCGATAGTGATGATGATGATGACGATGAGGATAAGACGGAAGGGACTCCACATCCTCCCCGCAAAAAGGCTAAGAAGAACACCGTGGTGCTTCCCGCTGCCTGCTTCACATTGAGTCCGCTTGAGCTTGAGCAGTTTTTCAGGTGCCTCCTAGAAGTCAAAGTTCCTCACGGATACTCAGGGAGTATAAGCATATATCTGGAATTAGCGAAGAAGAGGTTCACCGGGATGAAGTCTCACGATTGTTATGTGCTCATGACGCAGATACTTCCTGTTGCGATCCGAGGGATAATGGACGAGCATGTCCGTGATGCGTTGTTTGGCCTTTGCAACTTTTTCGACGTTATCACCCGGAAATCGATCGGCGTGAGGAAGCTCAAGATGCTACAGGATGAGATCGTGGTGATACTATGCGAGCTCGAGATTTACTTCCCGCCGGCATTCTGTGATATATGTGTACATCTCCTTCTCCATGTCGATGATGACATCAGGCATCTCGGCCCGACGTTTCTGCACTACATGATGCCGATGGAAAGGCAGAATGGTGTCCTGAAAGGATACGTTCGCAATAGGGCCCGTCCAGACGCAAGCATGGCCAAAGGATTTCTAACCAACGAGTGCATCTCTTTCTGCGACAATTACCTAACCACCGAAGACGATCAGGATGTCGGTTTGTCCACCAGGACGCACCTTGGCAGGCTCAACGGAGTCGGTCACCGCGAGGGCTACCGCGACGTCCATGTCGGCATTCAAAAACGACGCGACGACTTTGAAAGGGCTCACCGGGTCGCGCTACAACACTTAAAGTTGATCGAGCCTTTCGTGGAAGAGCACAAAAGCTTAATCAATCATAATTATATTGAAATGGGCGGGCCGAGGAAGATGGGAGACGTAACCAAAGAGCACAACTCCGGCTTCACGCGTTGGTTCAAGCAAAGTCAACTGATTGAAGCACGGAGAAAAATGCCTTCTACGGAAGATGAAAAACTCATATACATCTTATCACAGGGCCCCGGGCAGAACGTAAGGACCTATCAGGGGTACGACATCTCCGGTTACAGATTCTCCACCGAGGACAAGGACATGACGCTGGTAGAAAATAGGCCTTCGGTACGCCCCCATTAGTCCCCAAAATAATCGGCCCGCGACCATAGGGGTCTTTAGTCGCGGTTCGGGACGAGACCCGCGACCAATAGTCTGGGCCCAGCGCGCTCGGTCCACAGCTGTCGGAGGGGAGGGGCTTTAGTCCCGGTTGTCCAGACCAACCGGGGCTAATAGGTCATCGGTCTGGCCCCACGGCCTTTAGCCGCGGTTGTCCAGGTGAACCGGGACTAAAGGCCCATCCCTATATATAGAACTCAGCTCGCTGCACTTAGCCACATTTGGTGTCACTTCTGCTCACAACATTCACAAGGGGTGGTGGGTATGCTTTTGGTTCCTACTATGCACACAAGGTGTTCGATGAAATGCCCGATAGCATGAAACAGACATGATATTAAGTGTCCGAGCCGCACTTGAGCGTTTTCATTTATTTTACCTCCGCGGTCACGGTTAGCAACTTGAACCCTTTCATGATTTGTATTATTTCCAGCTAGTTAGTTTAACAAATGCATGATGGTTAATTATATACTTTATATAATAATAATGCAGATGAATCGGCAATGGATGTACGGTAACCGACTCTCCGGCGAGTTCACTACGGGTTTGAAAGATTTCCTCGTAGTGGCAAATGCGAACAAGCAGCGAGGTTTTATTATATGTCCATGTGCTGAATGTAAGAATGAGAAGGGTCACTCCTCCTCAAGAGTCGTTCACATGCACCTGCTTCGGCACGGTTTCATGCCAAGCTATAATTGTTGGACCAAGCATGGAGAAAGAGGGGTTAGAATGGAAGAAGATGAAGAAGAGGATGATATCGATTTCAACTATCATGACGCTTTCGGTGATACCTTCATGGAGGATGATGCTGAAGATGGGGAAGGGTTTGGTGAAGGTGAAGAAGAGGCACATGATGAGCCCGCTGATGATCTTGGTCGGACCATTGCTGATGCACGGAGACGCTGCGAAACTGACAAGGAGAGGGAGAATTTGGATCGCATGTTAGAGGATCACACGAAGTCGCTGTACCCAGGATGCGACAATAGTCTGAAAAAGCTGGGCTGCACACTTGATTTGCTGAAATGGAAGGCACGGGAAGGTGTAGCTGACTCATCATTTGAAAATTTGCTGAAAATGTTGAAGAATATGTTTCCGAAGAATAACGAGTTGCCCGCCAGTACGTACGAAGCAAAGAAGGTTGTGTGCCCTCTAGGTTTAGAGATTCTGAAGATACATGCATGCATTAACGACTGCGTCCTCTACCGCGGTGCATACGAGGATTTGAATGAATGCCCTGTATGCACTGCATTGCGTTATAAGATCAGAGGCGATGACCCTGGTGACGATGTTGAGGGCGAGAAACCCAGGAAGAGGGTTCCCGCCAAGGTGATGTGGTATGCTCCTATAATACCTCGGTTGAAACGCCTGTTCAAGAACAAAGAGCATGCCAAGTTGTTGCGATAGCACAAAGAGGACCGTAAGTCCGACGGGGAGTTGAGACACCCCGCTGATGGAACGCAATGGAGAAAGATCGACAGAGAGTTCAAAGATTTTGCAGCTGACGCAAGGAACATAAGATTTGGTCTAAGTACTGATGGCATGAATCTTTTTGGCGAGCAGAGCTCCAGCCATATCACCTGGCCCGTGACTCTATGCATCTACAACCTTCCTGCTTGGTTGTGCATGAAGCGGAAGTTCATTATGATGCCAGTGCTCATCCAAGGTCCGAAGCAACCCGGCAACGACATCGATGTGTACCTAAGGCCATTAGTTGATGAACTTTTACAATTGTGGGGCAGACCTGGTGTACCTGTGTGGGATGAGCACAAAGAAGAGGAATTTAACCTACGAGCGTTGCTTTTTGTAACCATCAACGATTGGCCTGCTCTCAGTAACCTTTCAGGACAGTCAAATAAGGGATACAAAGCATGCACGCACTGCTTACATGAGACTGAAAGTGTATTTTTGGATAATTGTAGGAAGAACGTGTACCTGGGTCATCGTCGATTTCTTCCCCGAAATCATAACGTAAGAAAGAAAGGCAAGCATTTCAATGGCAAGGCAGATCACCGGCCGAAGCCTGCGGAACATACTGGAGCTGAGATATTTGATATGGTCAAGGATTTGAATGTCATCTTTGGAAAGGGTCCTGGCGGACAATCAGTTCCGCAGGGAGTTGACGGGCACGTACCCATGTGGAAAAACAAATCGATATTTTGGGAGCTACAGTATTGGAAAGTCCTAGATGTCCTCTGCAATCGACGTGATGCATGTTACGAAGAATGTTTGCGTGAACCTGCTAAGCTTCTTGGGCGTGTATGGGAAGACAAAGGATACAAAGGAAGCACGGCGGGATCAGCAACTTTCGAAAGACCCAGATGACCGGCATCCGGAATGGTTTCAAGGTCGTGCCAGCTACGCTCTTACGAAAGAAGAGAAGGTCATTTTTTTTGAATGCCTGGGCAGTATGAAGGTCCCGTCTGGCTTCTCGTCGAATATAAAGGGAATAATAAACATGGCGGACAAAAAGTTCCAAAACCTGAAGTCTCACGACTGCCACGTGATTATGACGCAATTGCTTCCGATTGCTTTGAGGGGCCTCCTACAGGAAAATGTTCGAGTAGCCATTGTGAAGCTGTGTGCATTCCTCAATGCAATCTCTCAGAAGGTAATCAGTCCAGAAGATCTACCACGGTTACAGAACGATGTGGTCCAATGTCTTGCCAGTTTCGAGTTGCTGTTTCCACCATCCTTCTTCAATATTATGACGCACCTCCTGGTCCACCTAGTCGAAGAGATTTCCATTCTCGGTCCTGTATTTCTACACAATATGTTCCCCTTCGAGAGGTTTATGGGAGTATTAAAGAAATATGTTCGTAACCGTGCTAGGCCAGAAGGAAGCATCGTAAAGGGCTATGGAAATGAGGAGGTAATTGAGTTCTGTATTGACTATGTTCCTGACCTTAAGCCGATTGGTATTCCTCAATTGCGGCACGAGGGGAGACTAAGTGGAAGAGGCACGATCGGAAGGAAATCAACAATATGTATGGACGGTCGTTCTATGACTGAAGCACACTACACAGTTCTGCAAAATTCGAGCTTGGTGGCTCCGTACTTCGAGCAACACAAGAATATTTTACGCTCGAACAACCCGGGGAAGCCTGAATCATGGATTAGAAAGGCCCACATGGAGACTTTCGGCAGTTGGTTGCCAAAACATTTAATGAATGACAATGATGTTGGAGATCAGCTGTACATGTTGGCCAAGACACCATCTTCGACGATAACGACTTTCCAAGGGTACGAGATTAATGGGAATACATTTTACACGATCTCCCAAGATAAAAAGAGCACCAACCAAAACAGTGGTGTCCGCTTTGATGCAGCAACCGAGATTGGGCAAAAGGTCACATATTATTGTTACATAGAGGAGATACGGGAACTTGACTATGGACCCTCCTTTAAGGTCCCTTTGTTCCGGTGCAAATGGTTCAAGCTAACAGGAGGTGGGGTAAAGGTGGACGAGCAATACGGAATGACAATGGTGGATTTCGACAATCTTGGTTACCTTGACGAACCATTCGTCCTAGCCAAAGATGTCGCTCAGGTTTTCTATTTGAAGGACATGAGTAGCAAACCGAGGAAACGGAAAGATAAGAAAACGATAAGTACATCATGTGATGATCCAAAGCGCCACATTGTTCTTTCAGGGAAAAGAAACATCGTGGGAGTGGAGGACAAGACAGACATGTCAGAAGATTATAATATGTTTGGTGAAATTCCGCCCTTCAAAGTCAACACTGACCCAAGCATTAAGTTAAATGATGAGGATGCTCCATGGATACGGCCAGATCGTAAGAAAGCAGGGACACAAGGGAAGAATTGATGTGTAATAATTTATTGTGTACCAAACTTTTTTGAATGGATCATGTGAATTATATTATCTCTGATGTGTTTAAGACTAACTCCTTTGCAAAATATTTGAGAAAACGAGTGGAAAGCATGGAAAACAGAAAGTTACTTAAATGTCTCAAAACCTTGTGAGATAAAATATCTGATTTCATAACTTTTATTAAAAATAGAAAACAGACGCGCTAGCGCGCCGCAGTGTCGCCGGAATACAAATTCTTTTATTAAAAAGAGAGAACATACGAACACTACTCCTCGTCGTCGTCGTCGGGGAAGTCGTCGGTGACCTCCTCCGGGACATCGACGTCGGCGAACTCGTCGGTGACCTCCTCATCGTCGTCGGAGGTGCATGATGGTATGTCCGAGATAGGCCCCCACCTCGGATCGTCGGAGGCCTAGACTTCGCCGGCGCGGTCGGCCCGACGAAGCTCTTGCAGCGCCCTCGTCCTCGCCTCCCGAGCGGCATCTAACGCGAGGTGGCGTTCGAGGTGGCGCTCCGCCCGCTCAGCCGCGCGGGTCTTCCAGAGCTCCTCGTCGGCGCTCTCCTCCCCCGGGTTGTTCCAGTAATACTCGCGGACGACGCGTTCTTCCCTCGCGTCGACTAGGCCCTGAAACGCGCGGTGACGGAGGTGGAGGTGGTCGGCGGCAGTGACGATCTGCGGCTTCGGCGCCCTGGCTTCCGCTTCCCAGACGGTGTGGTAGTCGTTGAAGTTCATAAGCGAACGTGGGCGGTTGAGGCGCCAGGCCGCCGCGTCCCAGGCGCGGGAGGCCTCCGCCGCCGTCGCAAAGGAGCCGAGGGGGATGCGGTCGTCCCCCCAGCGGATATCTGCGCTGAACATTCCGTTCTGCCGTGCTCGGACGCCGCGAAAGCCGGTGGTGCTGTTCCTCCTCGGAGGCATGGTGGAAGCGCGACGGTGCGTGGAGAGGAGAAGACGCGCTCGAGGCGCGACAGTTTATACCGCGCCCTCCTGGCCACGCATCACAACTCCCGCGCCACGCGTCGCAACTCCCGCGCCACGCGCCACCCTAACAGAACCAAGCAAATAGTTGCACATTACTAACCGAGCTCAAAGTGAACACTGACCCATAGCATGGATGGATGTGTTAAAGGGGGGGGGTGTAGAACAAAACAATCGGTATCACCATCATACAGCCCTACCGTGGCTACTCGGTGCAATATGCATACCAAATGCACGGTAGGACGTATGATGGCGAAACCAGATGTTTTGTACTTGCTCGATAAATGAATATATGATGTATCAAACCTTAAAGGGGGATGTAGAACAAAACAATCGGTATCGCCATCATACAGCCCCACCGTGGCTACTGGGTGCAATATGCATACCAAATGCACGGCAGGACGTATGATGGCGAATCCGGATGTTTTGTATTTGCTCGATGAACTGACCGGTGTATGAAGGTGGGCTATATATAGGGTCCTCTGGCTCACAAAGTGTTGTGCTAGGGTTTTGATCCAACGGTTAAGAAACCACCTCATCCAACGGCTCACAACAGCTCGAAAGAAACACACCGTAGCCCTGATCGAACGGCTCACAACAGCTCGAAAGAAACACACCCCGGATCCAACGACTCACAAGCGCTTTAAACAAACACACGATCCGTGTGATTCTATCTGATTGGTCCAAACGAAACCCTAACCCATTAAGTCCCGGTTGGTGTCCCCAACCGGGACTAAAGGGATGTTTTCTTCTCGCTATATATATGTATGCATTGCCACACCATTGGCATAAACACATACAAACTCACCACTCACTCATGGCTTCTACCGTACCCACTCTAACATTCATCCAGGCGGAGGCACTTTCCGCCTCGAACTACCCCTGCCCGTGCGGCTACAACGTTCCCGCCGGTTTGATGCTGAGCGCCGGAGGAGTGCCGGTCCCTCCTCTTCCTCAAGGTGTGGCGCGTCGGGCGGCCATCACGAACCACTACTATCACGAGCTCACGCCGGAGCAGCGGAGGAATCCCAGTTGGCATCCCGATAACCAGCATACTTGGGATGCCTTCTTCATCAATCGGCGTGAGAGGGCGCTCGCCAGGTATGAGGAGGACGGCCTGCCTCCTAGGAACTTTCACGAGGCCGGTCGTCGGCTATGGTGGTCCGGCCGGACTCTACAGAGCGTCAAGGACTACATCAGGGCCGGCGATATCCCCCGCCTGCGGTACCCTCAGGCCCAGTCCTGGAGTCGTGATCCTCCGAGGGAGTGTAGAGCACCGTCAGACGATAGTGACGACGACGGCGGCGGCGACTACGACGACTACGAGTACATGTACTATAGGCCTAGGCAGGAGTATGACTAGCAGATATCAGATTATGCATCTATGCTCTCCGTTTAGGTTTAGATCCACTCTAGCCATTATGTACTGCCTTTTTTATCTATATATATATATTCAAGATGTGTGTGAATCTTTATGATTAGTTTTATTTTTCTGATATATTATTTGTATTTTTAAGATTTTAAAAAGAATTAGTTTTATTTTTCTAAATTTTCTGATATATTATTTGTATTTTTAAGTTTGGGAAAAGGAAAAGTCTTTGAATAACCACCTTTAGTCGCGGTTCGTGTCACGAATCGGGACTAAAGGCTCGTTCCGCGCGGGAACGAAAACGCCGCGAAAAATTTCACCTTTAGTCCCGGTTCGTGACACCAACCGGGACTAAAGGCCCGCGGAGGGTACCCAGGGGACCTTTAGTCCCGGTTGGTGACACCAACCGGGACTAAAGGCTGGCCCTATATATTCCCGGCCCCAAAATTTTCTTCGTCCAAACCCTCGTCTTCCTCGCGCCGGCGCCCTGCTCGTCGATTCCGTCGTCGTCGCCTGCGAGAGTACCGCGCCGTCGCCGTCGCCGTCGCCCGCGCCCTTCTCTCCACCGCCTCCGCCCTGCTCCGGCCCCGCCCCGTCGCCGTCTCCGGTAGGTTCCCCGCGGGCCTCGCGCCGCCCTCGAACCAGCGCCGCCCTCCCGCTCTCGAGAGGGGACCACGAACCAACGCCGCCCTTGTCGCGGGCCTCGCGCCGCCCTTGAACCCTTCCCCGTGGCCGGAAACCCTTCCCCGTGGCCGGAATCGCCGGAGACAGAGAGCAGAAACTGCCACACCGCCGGCCACAGTGTCACGCCAGGGTGACGACATCATGACGCCAGGGGCCCACTGTATATGGAATTACAGAAAATAATTAAATCTTCTAAATTAAACAACTTTTAATTTATAATTCCAAAAATTATGGAAAAATATGCGAAATGTTCGTAAAAATGTAAGCTATCTGTTTATATCATTTTCAATCATGTTTGACAAAGTTCAAAATGAGACCATATTTGAATTTGAGTTAAATTCATTAAAATAATGAAAATAAGTTTTAATTCAATAAATTCAGAATATTAAGTGTAATATACCAAAATGACCAGAAAAGCAAATGCAACGTAGCTATGGGGTTCTCCAAGTCATTTGAGAAACTAATCTTGGACACACCTCTAAAGTATGGTTTTCCCCTCCGGTGGTCATCGTTCTTCCACCGGAGTGACATATGGCGGACAATTTGAGAAAGAGGGTGTAATATTTGCTAAGTCTCCTATATACTTAATTAATTTTTACTATATGCATGTCTGCAGGAGTGACATATGGCGGACAATGGAGCCTTGCCGTATACGGATCAGGAGGCTGAAGGTATTATATACGGCATGATAGCCAACCAGAACCCTTATGTGCCGGGCCCAGAAGATGAGCAACAAGACGATGTAGTCTCTTCTTATCTGAACCTTGATGATCAAGAACGTGGAGGAACGGACATTGTCGATGATGAAACAGGTGAAGGAACGGACATTGTCGATAATCAAGGAGGTGAAGGAATGGACATTGATGACGGAGGTCAACCGTCGACAAACGACGATCTCCAGTTGCAAAGAACAACCACCTCCGGCGAGGTATATATATATATACATTGGGACTCTCGTGATACATACTTACTGAAACGTGAATACATATGCACTAACACGCGCGACTCTCTTTCTTATTTTAGCCCTCGGCCGGATCTAGTATGACAAAGCGTGGCAAATCCAAGTCGATGAAAGATGGAGAAACATATACCATCGAATCAGTCAGTGAAATCGGCAAGCCCCTACAGCACACCACAAAGTTTATCAACCAATGCGGAGTCATTGTTAGAGACATCGTCCCGATCACCGTCCAGGAATGGAAGGAGCCAAAGAAAGCACGTGTTGGTTTCACTTATGTCGACAAGAGAACGAAAAAGATTATGTTTAGAAAGCTTATTGCACATTTTATTCTACCTCCGGAATACAACAAAAAAGATGAATTCGGTGAGGACGTTCCGGGTGGACGTCAGAGGAGGAGGATAGTCAAAGAGTTCGCTTTTCAGAAGATGGCCGAAGCATTCCGGAACTTCAAGAAAAAATTGTTCCGTGAATATGTCAGCAAGGGCAAGACTCCGATTTTCACTGGACAACATGAGAAACTGAGAGATGATTGGACAGAATTTGTGACGCAACATAAATCGGAGCATTTCAAGGAAATGTCGGCAAAAAATAAGGCTAATGCGGAAAAGAAACAGTACCATCATGTTATGGGGCCAGGAGGATACCGCGTTTCGGCGCCTAAGTGGCAGGCAATGGAGGACGGACTGAGGGCAAGAGGAATCCGTCTAGGTACAGAGGGATGGGACGAAAGAGCCAAAATGTGGTGGTACGGGCATGGGGGATCGCTAGACCCGGAGATAGGGGAGTGTGTTCACCGGCAGAAAAAGTTTGCTCCCACAAAAGACCTTGTTGACGCAATGACCAAAGCTCAACAGGGCGTGCTCACGTTCAACAGAGAGAGAGACCAACTGACCCATGCCCTCGGGAATCCTGAACACGGGGACATATACGAGGCAAAGGCAGATTGCCGTGGAAAGTAGGGTTTTCCCAGGAGGGTGACCCGTACTGTTACAGAAGCCGTAAGAGAGGTACGGACCGGGCTACAGATCAAATGTCGCATCTTGCAATGGAAGTCAGTGAGCTGAAGAAGATCGTGGCGGGAATACTCCAGAAAGAAAAAGCGTCGGCTGCAGGGCCGCATGAAGATGCAGCGGATCTCGGAAGCCAGCATCAGCTGAGAAGCAGCGTGGCTTCCACGGAGGCCCCGACTCCAGGTGCTAATGCACCGATGATCGAGAGTCGTGCACCGGAGCCTCACTACCCCGTGGATGATGTAAAGGAGATGAAAGAATGTGATCTGCATTATCCCGTGGGGAACATTTCCATGAAGGTAGCTACCGGCAGTGCTTTACCCTATACACCTGGAGCACTCCATCACAACAACCCCATTCCATATGGCTATGCTCGTGTCACGGTGGAAGACATAGTCCAAGCGTTTGAGGACCTGGAGATTGACATAGCTACCCGAAGGGGAGAGAAGACTTGGAGATGTCAAGCGCCAGTTCATTCTATGGAAAAAGAAGTACATAGTGTTTCCAGGCGAGACGCCAAGGCTAACAAGTCCACACCCCTCCGATGGTGCAGGTGCTGGTGGTGGTGGTGGTGGTGGTGCTGGTTCACCTACGCCTCCTTCACGCCATTCGACGCCGTCCCCCGATCCACAATCTCCGGAGGGTAAGCTGCCGTCGCCCCCGATTCCTCCTCCGGCGGTTAAGCAGCCGTCGCCCCCCATTCCTCCTCCGGCGGTTAAGCAGCCGTCTCCCCCCATTCCTCCTCCGGAGGAAAAGCAGCCGTCTCCCCCCATTCCTCCTCCGGAGGATAATCAGTCGTCGCCCCCCATTCCTCCTCCGGAGGATAAGCAGACGTCGCCCCCCATTCCTCCTCCAGCGAAGAAACAGAGGCAGGCGGACAGCAAGGGAACCTTCTCTTGGTCTATTAACCCGGAGCCTTATGTACCTAAGACCACACGGGTACCGGAGCCATCACTGAAGCCTCTCCCCCCAAGGCCTTGGGAACTTAGTGATGCTGAAACCAAATTGGCCGTGAAGGCTGACGTTGACAAATGGAAGGGTCGACTGAAGGCGCTAAAGGAGCCTGAGCCCAAGGAAGTATTCCCTCCGATTGTAGACTATTGGGCTACGGGTTTTTTGTCGACAGTGTCCCAAGCCGTGAAGAATTTGCCTAAAGACTATGATATTGAACTTCGTAAGCAAGCAGGAATATTGGAGGAGGAGAAAGCAAAAATAGTGGAGGAGGAGAAAGGAAAAGGAAAAATGAAAAAAAGCGGGAAACAAGTTGCCCAGCTCAGGATGCAGAGTAAACAATCGATCCCCCCGCTCATAGTGAAAGCCTCTCCGGAACAGGACCCCGAGGTCATAAATGCTGTGGCAGCAATGGGATTGACTATACCTACTGCCATGCAAAATGCGTCCGAGGCCGGTATATCTCTTCGTCTCTTTTTAGGCCTAGACGATGCGCTAGTGGCTGAGGTAGGATTACAATATGAGAAGAAAGGGCCTCTCGTCGAGCCTGCGAAGGAAAAGGATCTACCACCACTAATGCAAGCTCTGCTACGTTGGTACAAACATTTCATAACATGGACCGACAAAGAATTTGTGTATGTGGATTATACAGAGGAGCATCACAGTAAAAAGTACTCTGTAACAGTTGAGATGAGTGAATTGTTCCAGCTGTTCAATCTGCGTGAGCTCGACAAATCTATCCTGAGTTGCTACGTTTTGTAAGTGATTTATTTCTACCTCATCTCGTTCTTCATTGCCTACACTATATATATATATATATATATATATATTGTCCTAACTATATTGTTGCGTACGCTATTATGCAGATTGAAGATTTGGGAATGCAAAATAAGACTCATCCATGATGTTGGGTTCATTGACCCACAAATCATTAATGAAACTATGTTAGAACGTCACCCCAAAGACGTGGAGAAAGACTTGTACAGTTTTTTTAAAAATCATGAATCCAAAAGATATATTCTATTTCCTTACCTTTTTGGGTGAGTGTTTCTCTCATGTTCCCATTCTCTTTTGTTTACTCCATGCATGGTATGTCTATTCGATAAGTTATGCATGACTGTGCATCTAACGTGTCCGCAGGTTCCACTGGATTCTGCTAAAAATTGATCTTCAGAACTCCATAGTTTTGATCTTTGACTCTATGAATTCAAATACAGATCTTTGGATCAACACGAGAAAAATGATGCAAAGGTAATTATTTTTCAATCATTTGCGCTCTATATCGATCGGTCTCTTTTGTTCATTTCCTAAGCTAATAACTCCCTTGTTCATTTAATTTTATTTGCAATGTAGAGTTTGGAGACAGTTCTCACTTGGACATGTCGGTGGATTCAAACATGAGCTAAAATTTAAAAATGTGGTCAAAGGTGTGGATAAGCAGCCACCGGGGACCGGTCTATGTGGATACTATGTCTATGAGAACATACGGAAAGAAATCTCTGAGAGGAAGAAGGACGAGACCACGCGGAGGGGTCTCAATAACTTGCGGAGGGCTCTTACTCCAGAAGCTCGCTACCGACCAATTCAAGAGGAAATAGCAGGATTTTTCCTTAGGCATGTCATCGATAAGGAAGGAGAGTACCATGCGTCCACCGACGATGACTATTATACGCATAAGCCATCTTAATTGTTCGAATTTGTGTATGGTCATCCATCTTAATTGTGTAATATGGAAACTTGTTCGAGGTTGTATATATGGTCACCCGATATTGAATATATATTATATATTCCTATTGAATTCTCCTTGTTTGAAATTTCATATATATATATATATGCATGTATATAGTATCGTAAAATATATATATATATATATATGTGTACTGAAACTTCACCAAAATTAAAATAAAACACAAAATAAAATATAAAAGAAATAAAACAAAACAAATTAAAAAGGAACCAGGTTTAGGGGGCCTAAAACCCTAAACCTGCGCAGGTTTTCAGTCCCGGTTGGCCACAAGAACCGGGACTAAAGGTCCTCCGCCGCGACGGATCCCTGGCGCCCACGTGGACGGGCCTTTAGTCCCGGTCCGTAAATGGCGGGACTATAGGGGGGGTCTTTAGTCGCGCATAGCTAGTCCCGGTTGCGCGGCCGGGACTAATGGCCCTTGCGAACCGGGACTATAGGCCTATTTTCTACCAGTGTGAGTAGCGAAAATCAAAACTCAGGAGTAACTATGCTATCATATGGCGATGCCGAGACTAATGTGGAAGAAAGATACTTCGGAAAGATCGAGGAGATATGGGAGCTCAACTACTGCGGAGAGATGGTGGTGCCAATGTTCCGTGTGAGATGGGCCAAGAATGTCAAGAAAGAAGGACGGTATTTCACCATAATGGTTATACCCGATGCCAAATCGAAGAACGCATCCGCGAAAAATGAGCCATGGGTACTCGCTAGCCAAGTTGACCAATGCTTCTTCATTACCGACCCGTCAAGGCCTAGCCGTGTTGTCGTGAGGAGGGGCAAGAGGAGCATCATCGGAATGGAAGGAGATGCCAACGAGGAAGACTTGGACAAGAACGGTGATCCAAAGATCGAGGAGGAGTTTGACAAGCACTTCGACATGCCTAGTACTGGTAAAGTAAGAAGGAAGACATCCCTACCTACCCACGGTTGTCCGTTCACGCGAAGAAATCTCAAGGTGGCCGGCATAAAGTATTCAGTCGCCAACAAAAAGGGCAAGAGACGCTAATTAAACTAGATCGGAACCGAGACGAAAAAGACTTTATTATGTATATATGCGCATGTGTATGTTAGACAACCATGTGTGTGTGTGAGACGTTATGTAGAAATATATTCTAATATTAAATGTGTGTTTTATTTTTGTAATTGTAATTTCCTGTTTTCTTTCTTTCTTTAATTATAACTAATTAAATAAAATATTAAAAAAATATGGGGCAACACTAGGATTCGAACCCATGAGTCCAGGGTTTTTTACCTCACAACCAAACCAATAGGCTATTAACACACATTTGTCAATATACAGAGTGTTTACGTTTTATTTTATTTTTACACACAATTCTATGGCGCACGGTCGTGCACGGTGCGCCATATAATTCTCTAAATTCTGTGGCGCATCTCCACAGTGATGCGCCATAGAAATTCCTTCATGTGTATGACATGTGGCCCCGCAAATCTGCCCACACAACACAATTCTATGGCGCATCCCTCTGTCCGTGCGCCACAAAATTTGGTTCCTGTCTATGACATGTGGTCCCACGCGCGCTGTCTTCCAGTACAGTTGCCATAGATCGAAATCTCGAAGTCCTGTCTCGCCCCCTCCCCTGTCTCGCGATCCGCCGTCGCCATCGCCATCGCCGTTCGTCGTCAGAGAGAGAAGGAGCAGGGAGCAGGAGTAGGGAGCAGTACCTCACCGTCGCCATCGCCATCGCCAGCGAGAGAAGGAGCAGGGAGCAGGAGCAGGGAGCAGTACCTCACCGTCGCCATCGCCATCGCCAGCGAGAGAAGGAGCCGGGAGCAGTACCTCGCCGTCGCCACCGTTAGCGAGAGAAGGAGCAGGGAGCCGTCGCCATCTCCGTTCGCCCCACCGAGGTGCCTCGCCCCGCGCCCAGCCCTAGGTCGGCTCACTGCTCGCCCCGCCCCCCTGTTTTGCTTCTCTGATCGAGTACCTGCTCGCCCCGCTGCCTTGATTAGCATGCACATGAACATGAACATCACCCATGTGATCACCTCCTTGTAGCAAACTCCTTTTGCTTTAACTTTGCTTCTAATAATCACTCGAACTCCTTTTGGTAGTAGCTTCAGTCACCTACTGTTAATTGCACGGCCCCAAAATGAATGCGGTTACAAACACCAGGCATTGTTTTGTTATGATTCTTTTCTCAATACCCTTCCGCTGTAAAGAGTGTATAAACAGGAAAGATAAGTTTGGCTGCGAATAAATTGTTCCCTGTAATAACTGATTAAGTCAGATTTTCCTCTCGGGAGCAGGATAAATCCTATGTTACAGCTTGTACTCTGGTTAATCATATCAATTGCCAACTTGTGAGGCCCATATGCCCATCCATATATGAGAAACAGACATTCACAGGTGGCAAGTGATCCTGTAACTCATGACAGAGAATGCAATGTGAACCGAGAGGGGCCATGAGAAGGAACGAACGCAACCCGGTCCAAACATGGCAGTAGATTGAGGGGATTGGGATGGTTGTTGTGCAGGTACACATTGAGAGTTGCCAATGTTTCGCCGGAACATCGATTCTTTTCCGTTCCAGCGAATTTCTGGCACTCCGGCATGGCCTTTTTTAGCAAAGGTCATGCCGAATTTTTTTGTCGAATCAATTATTATATAGTCTTCATTATTAGTTTGGCACAACATCCACTATCATATTCATGTGCAGTTCTTTCTCCTTTCTGAATGGGACTATGCTGACGCATATTGACCACCTTATGCTTGAGATGCTTTTTTTTGTGTTTTTCTTTCTGTTGCTTCCATGGTTGTCAAGTTTGATCTAGTTGTGTATGTGGTGACTATCGTGTATAATAACCATCTAAGTCAGTTTAAGATCACTGCTAGCTTTGGTGTTCTCAGAATTATTATATCGATGCACCAAACAATTCTACTACCAGTATACAGACAAACAAACTCTGCAAGAAATTAGCTAGAGCCTATAGGTAAATACTTATTAATGCTCAGCTTTTTTATTCAGGTCCTCTGGTTATCTGACAAGTGGTGTCTGAAAAATGCCAGTTGATGTGAAACCAGTGGTTGCTTTGCTTGCTTAGCTGTGATTCACTTTGTTAAACTAGGAGTTAGTGTAGGCTAGAATAGCTGGAGGGCAAAAATAGTAGCTACTATAAGCATGATATAATCAGTCAACATCGGTATATGATCAAGTTTTAACTGACTAGTTACTATTTTCTCTGGTAAATTTCTGTCAGTCAAGAGAATTTAAGCCTTTTTATTAAATTGCTAATAAAGCACCATGAGTTTCTATATGTATTGACAACACAGTGAATTGTGGCAAGGTTTAATATTTAAGAAATGCAGAACTTAAGGAAATCAGCAAGTCCACACATCAGAGTAATACTTACAGTGTTTTCAGCTGAGATAGAAGATTGACCTCTGGTGCCAAAGTTCCAGACAGGTTCCTCTTAAACAACTGTCTGCAAGAAATAAAATATACTATGAGGAACAACATAGACCAACATATTAAGCTGAAATAAAAAACACCACAAATAATATGTCAAGCAGAGGCTATTTGGTTGGGCTTTTTCTGCCTTTTTGGCTTATAATTAGACATTGTTACATGATTTATAAGCCAAAAGCCGACATCAAAAGCACCTGTTTAGATGCTTTTGTGGCTTATAAGCCAAAAGCCAAAATTAAGCCTAACCAAACAGCCTTCAGAAACATGGTAGGACAAACTTTCAATACCAAGCGGGTCCACAATTACCACTTACCAGTAAAGGTAGTTCATGCTTCAGTGTTGAGTAAAATATTTACTATGGTCATGCCATACTTGTAACTCGTAAGGCGTCAATTAATTTTAGATATACTGAAAAGGATACTATTGATGAACAATATTTTCATGTTGGTTTTCTTCAGTAGAGAGCTCATTACAACATACGACAACCAAAGCTGATGTAAAGAAGATGTTAGTATCCATACAATTCTGTTACATGAAGGTGTGCATCATCGGTTTTGTGGCAGAATACTCCAGTCCAGTTTGATGTGCATGGATCTCCCCTGTTCCAGTTCTCAAGGCTATCCGTAGGATCGAGTAAGCTTCCCTTTATGGCCCTCGGTGCATCGACTGCATTATGCAGAAATGAAACTTTCAGTTTGCATGAAACCTTAGTATTTTGTCTCTCGGCACGGTGAGAAAGTATACAGGCCAGCAAGAGATTGTTACCTTCGGAAGGGTCAGTACTCTGCCCCAGTGCAACATCCAAGCAGGGGAGCAGCACAACCAGGATAACAACCACACGGAAGACACCTCCAGAATTGGCCATGTCTCTAGTAGTTAAAATACATTTCATTGTCTTAGGGAGCATGGTATTTTCAAATACCGCAAACAGGAAGTAACTTGTGGTTGGGCAGAAATAATAAACTATTTAGTTAATTTCCTAGGATCAGTTTAACTGCCGCGCAATATTAGTTAGTTAATTGACGAAGCATTGAAGCAGTAGTAACTGCACCCAAAAATTTCCTTGTCTGACAAATTCGAGACCACACCAGACCACACCAAAAATACATCCAGTTATAGGGATTAGGAATCATACCTCATACATGAATGATAACGAAATAGTTTATATTGAATAATTTGAAATCCAACTCAAAAACTCAAATTTGAATGTTATTACAGAAACATGTATGGCTCTTCCCAGCACGGGTCCGTGCCCAAAGCCGGTGCCGAGGAAGAGGGCTGGGATGCCCACGCTGCAACCAGAATTGAGGAAGAGGACCGGGAGGACGGCGGTGATATTGATTGGGGGTACTTGGAGGAAGAGGACCAGGATGACAGCACCGATGGTGGAGGCACTGACCGCACGACGGCTGGTGGTAGCGGCGTCGCCGCCCCGACGACCGATAAGAAGGATAAGAAGCCTCGGGCCCCAAGGAAGGATCGTAGGCCGCAAGTGCTCGCGAACGTCACTGATACAATCACCGAGGTCTCGCCGAGTGGCCTACCATTGGCGCCTGAAGCGGTTTCCTTAGGGTACGTCATGCAGCTAGGGTGCATCGTGCGGGAAATCATGTCGATCAACACGACGGACCTTAGAAGCAGCGAAAACAAGGCTTTGGTCGAAATCCTCCTGAAGAAGTTTCACCAGCGATACACGTTCCCGGAGCCGTTCAACAAAAGGGTGGACTCTTTAGCCATCACGAAGATGAGCACCGCGTTGAGCAGCTGGAAATCCCGGGTGAAGAAGAAGATCGCGAAAGGTAAAAGCTGGGAGGAGATCCGTCGCACAGACCCGACGCTCGAGAAAGAAGATTTCGACATACTGAAGGCGTACATGAACACCGAGGAGTGTAAAAAATGGACAAAATGGGGGGAGGATATGAGGGAACAAAACATAGGGCACCAACATTGCGGAAGCGGTGGTTACCGAGGAAAACAGGCTGTTTGGGAGAAGGAGGACCGCGAGATGGAACGTCTCGGAAAAGATAACCCCTGGCACAAAATCACGGATATACAAGTTAGGAACTTTGTCCGGTCCCGGTACTTCTTAGACTGGAAGACGGGGGAATTCGTGACGAAACACCAGGACGTGAAGGAATTCGAGAAAAATTTGGTAAGGACACATATATCTCAAGTACATGTATATTGCATTGATCTAATAATTAGATAATGGGCTCACCTTAATTTCCTTTTGTCCAAAGGAGAGGGAGTTGCGGAAATCTGACCACTCGTCCGAAGGGTCGACGGGTCGGTGGGACACGCCTTTCAACAGGGCAACGAACGCATACAAGAAAAGGCCGTTGGATGCCCCGCCGACGTCAGCTGGCCGTATCTCCGGCTTTGGGCTAAACATGAAGGTAGCCGAGTACTACGCATCAGATGCCAAGTCGTCGAGAAAGAAGAGGAAGACGACATCGACTAAGGATGATGAGGAGGTCGCGGAGCTGAAGAAGAAGATGGCGGCTCTAGAGAAGAAACTTGAGAGTAGAGAGGTGGACCCCGACACGCTCAATAAATTAGTGGATCAGAGGCTCAAGGAAGTCATCCCCGCTGGGTTGATGGAGGGGATAGCTTCTTGGAATGCGGGGGGTCAAATTGGACCGATCCATCTGCCCACCTTCGTCGGAAGCAACTCAAGCATGAACCAGCAAGTGCCGCCGCAACAGCTGACCCCCCAGACGCCGGCGCCGCTCCTTCTGGTCACATCGGCGCCCCCTTCCGCAGCAATGCTGAAGAATGATGGGCCGGCCACCGGCACCGTCGCCCTTGTCTCGACACCCGTCGAGCTCGACGCCATCACCAAGGTAACTAATTAGTTAGTCGTGATCTAACTACGCCTTCTCAAGATGACTGTCATCTCATGATGCCTGGTATGTTGCCCAACAGGACGAACCTTGCGTACTCCTGCATCGCGTGGTGCCCGGCGGAGAGTTGGTGGATGTTGCTACCGGCACTATTATACAACCGGGGGAACGCACTATGCACCACTCTCAAATGGACGAGAACGTGATGAAGGTGAAGTTGGCCAATGTAGTGCCGGAGTATCGCGACGTTCTCCCCCCCCTTTCAACCTCCAGGCTGCGACGAGGAGGACACCTTGGTACTTGGAGACTGCACGACTTGGGTGATGAAATGGCCGAAGAGCCAGATTCGTCTTGGGGGGGTCTTGTGATCAAGCGCAACATCGGCGCCACATCCCCTATGGCCCCGCTCAATAAGATCGTCCGGCCCACGAAGCAAAGAGCCCTCCAGACAGCACCCAAGGCCGCCGCCCCTCAGAAGGAAACGGTAGTCGTCGCCACCACCACCCAGAAGGAACCGGCGGTTGTTGCCACCACCACAAGGCACAAAGTGTTGTTGGGAAATATGCCACAACGACCGGCCAAAAGATCATCAAATGCAGTTGTGCCTCAACCGCCGGCATCACAGCCGCCGTCACCACCAAAGGACGTGGACAACCCGTTTGCTGGAGCCGGTGTCGATGACTATCATTACGATGACAATGTCGACATCAATGCCTACCTCAACACGGGCTACAGCCAAGATAGGAACATGCCTGATATGGATCGTGACGATGAAGCCTTCCGCAGTCACGACGATCAACCTAGGCGTACTGAAGTCACGCAGCGCATGACCTACCCGGAGGGTACAGTATTCAGCCCTGGCACACTGCATAAGACAATCGTAGGGTCGTCCCGAGCACCCGCACCCCCAGCTCCCGCAGCAGATCAGGCCACCCCCAGCAAGAAGATTAGGAAGAGACCTGCTAAAAAGGTCCAGCATACTAAGATCTTGGCCGACGCCGTGGTACGACCCCGTAAGGATGGCTTGACCCGCTTGCATGAAGCTGGGAAACCGATACTGGGTCCGGACGAGATACAAGGGGCAACTGGACCAATGCTCACATTGCAGAACATTATCGTGATGCTAGAGGGCCTCCTTCTTAAAGAAGAGTCTCCAAATTACCCGACGTTCATGGTCTAGGTGCTAGAGGGCCCGGACTTCGTCCATGAAGACCCCGCGGGACTGTTCTTCATAGCGTAGGAGGATATCTTCAATCTGTTTCACTCGAGACGGCTGGACTATAACTTGGTCCGCCTATACGCGCTCAATGCTCAGCTGCAGATCCAGCGAGAGTTACCCCCGTACGTTATGGTAGCGGATCCCTACTACATGCGTGATAGCCAGCTGGAGGAAGGATGAAGTTCACGGACCAAGGCAGTGAAGTACCTCTAGAGCTTCATGTTGAGAAACAGTGAGAACAAGAGGGACATTCTTTTGCCTGTCTTTCCCGAGTAAGTCGCGTGACCGTCGTAGCTAATGTTTTTTTTCTAGATTTCATCCATTGCTTATCCTGGATTCGATTGCATGTGTTGAGCAGGGACACATACTACACACTCATCGTGCTTTGCCAAAAGTGGTCACTAGCCGATTACTTCGACTCGTCGAATAAGACGAAGAAGAAAGACTACACCAGAATAAGGAGTGTTCTCGATGAGGCTCTCAACGGCTACGCCCAAAATGGAGGCACATTCGAAAAGAAACAAGAATGTATCAGGCCGGCTACTGGCAAATACGGGTTCAAGCACGTGACCGAGTTCCCCTGCATCAAGCAGCCGGCTTGGAGCACAAAGGAGGCCTTCTATGCCCTCCATCACCTCAAAGGGATTGTCCGCGATGCAAATAATATGAATCATCCTTCTAAACTCCGAGACTGGTCCAACAAAATGGCGGGGGAAATCTCACAGGAAGATCTTATGCAAGATTTTCATCGTATCAAAGTCAAGTTGTCGGAGATAATCATTGAAGATGTCAACAAAAAGGGAGGGTCCTTGAACCAGCCCATAGGGTTATGCCAGAGGGATATCCAGGAACGCCTAGAGCGGCAGGCTGATCGTAGGTCGTGGATGATGAAGGAGCTATATAAGCCGTTTCTGGCGCCTCTCCAGAAGAGGTATCGTTGATCGAGGTGTGCGTAGCTAGCTACTATTAGTTTGTTTAACAAAATTTGCTTAACTTATATATGCCTAGCTACTATATTAGTTTAGCTCTAAACTTAGGCCTAGCTAGCTACTATTAGTTTGCTCTAAACTTAGGCCTAGCTAGCTACTATTAGTTAGCTCTAAACTTAATTAGGCCTTGCTAGCTACTATTAGTTAGCTCTAAACTTAGGCCTAGGTTTATGTTGTATATCTTTGATGCTTATTTTTGTTTCCTTAGTTGTTTTTGGTGAACATATATGCCTTAGTTGTTTTTTGCAGTATACTTACTAATATGCTTTGTGTCTATCTATATAGATGACGTACTACGTGGTGTTCGAGGGTCGGGTTCCAGGAGTCTATGACGAGTGGAAGGACTGTAAAGCACAGGTGGACAAGTTCAGCGGCAACTGCTATAAAGGATACGAGACTAGACACGAGGCGGTTGCGAAGTGGAGGGAACACCAGTCGAAACAGAAGAACAAGATGAAGACCTCCATCAAGCTACCGTTCTTGCTCACTATCGTCGTCGTGCTTGTAGTCTATTTCATCTTAGCTTAGGCCTTATTGAGTAACTATGTGGTGACATGTTCGATGAACTATGTGGTGGCATGTTCGATGATGTTTGACTATGTATCACTATGTTCGATGATGTTCGATGAACAAAACTTGATTCTTTTGCACTATGTATCACTATTGTATATTATGTTATTATCGAGTAATGTGTGACTTATATCTTTGTCAAATATCACTTCTATGTTTATATATTTGTCAAATATCACTGCCTGTATTCAAACTGTATAAATTCTGTAATATACCTGGTATTTATACCAGAAACAATTTAAATTTCGAAATTGTGCAGATGTTTCTGTGGCGCACCATTGGAAGATTCTGTGGCGCACCTGTTTCTGTGGCGCACCAGGAGGGGATGCGCCACAGAATCGACTATTTCTGTGGCGCACGGGCTAGGTGCGCCACAGAATCTACTATTTCTATGGCGCACGGGATTGGTGCGCCACAGAAAATATTTTTGTGGCGTGTGTTCTGTGGCGCACCCCTGTGGCCCCGGGGTGCGCCACAGAATCTCTTTTTGGTGCGGCACTGATGAAGGGATCTGTACTAGTGACCCAGATGACCGGCATCCGGAATGGTTTCAAGGTCGTGCCAGCTACGCTCTTACCAAAGAAGGGAAGGTCATTTTTTTTGAATGCCTGAGCAGTATGAAGGTCCCGTCTAGCTTCTCGTCGAATATAAAGGAAATAATAAACATGGCGGACAAAAAGTTCCAAAACCTGAAGTCTCACGACTGCCACGTGATTATGACGCAATTGCTTCCGATTGCTTTGAGGGGGCTCCTACCGGAAAATGTTCGAGTAGCCATTGTGAAGCTATGTGCATTCCTCAATGCAATCTCTCAGAAGGTAATCAGTCCAGAAGATCTACCACGGTTACAGAATGATGTGGTCCAATGTCTTGTCAGTTTCGAGTTGGTGTTTCCACCATCCTTCTTCAATATCATGACGCACCTCCTGGTCCACCTAGTCGAAGAGATTTCCATTCTCGGTCCTGTATTTCTACACAATATGTTCCCCTTCGAGAGGTTTATGGGAGTATTAAAGAAATATGTTCGTAACCGTGCTAGGCCAGAATGAAGCATCGTAAAGGGCTATGGAAATGAGGAGGTAATTGAGTTCTGCATTGACTATGTTCCTGACCTTAAGCCGATTGGTATTCCTCAATCGCGGCACGAGGGAGACTAAGTGGAAAAGGAACGATCGAAAGGAAATCAACGATATGTATGGACGTTCATTCTATGACTGAAGCACACCACACATTTCTGCAAAATTCGAGCTTGGTGGCTCCGTACTTCGAGCAACACAAGAATATTATGGTCGGACAACCCAGGGAAGCCTGAATCATGGATTAGAAAGGCCCACATGGAGACTTTCGGCAGTTGGTTGCGAAAACATTTGATGAATGACAATGATGTTGGAGATCAGATGTACATGTTGGCCAAGACACCATCTTCGACTATAACGACTTTCCAAGGGTACGAGATTAATGGGAATACATTTTACACGATCTCCCAAGATAAAAAGAGCACCAACCGAAACAGTGGTGTCCGCTTTGATGCAGCAACCGAGATTGGTCAAAAGGTCACATATTATGGTTACATAGAGGAGATATGGGAACTTGACTATGGACCCTCCTTTAAGGTCCCTTTGTTCCGGTGCAAATGGTTCAAGCTAACAGGAGGTGGGGTAAAGGTGGACGAGCAATACGGAATGACAATGGTGGATTTCGACAATCTTGGTTACCTTGACGAACCATTCGTCCTAGCCAAGATGTCGCTCAGGTTTTCTATTTGAAGGACATGAGTAGCAAACCGAGGAACGGAAAGATAAGAAAACGATCAGTACATCATGCGATGATCCAAAGCGCCACATTGTTCTTTCAGGGAAAAGAAACATCGTGGGAGTGGAGGACAAGACAGACATGTCAGAAGATTATAATATGTTTGGTGAAATTCCGCCCTTCAAAGTCAACACTGACCCAAGCATTAAGTTAAATGATGAGGATGCTCCATGGATACGGCCAAATCGTAATAAAGCGGGGACACAAGGGAAGAATTGATGTGTAATAATTTATTGTGTACCAAATTTTTTTGAATGGATCATGTGAATTATATTATCTCTGATGTATTTAAGACTAACTCCTTTGCAAAATATTTGAGAAAACGAGTGGAAAGCATGAAAAACAGAAGGTTACTTAAATGTCTCAAAACCTTGTGAGATAAAATATCTGATTTCATAACTTTTATTAAAAACAGAAAACAGACGCGCTAGCGCGCCGCAGTGTCGCCGGAATACAAATTCTTTTATTAAAAAGAGAGAACATACGAACACTACTCCTCGTCGTCGGGGAACTCGTCGGTAACCTCCTCCGGGTCATCATCGTCGGCGAACTCGTCGGTGACCTCCTCGTCGTCGTCAGAGGTGCATGATGGTATGTCCGAGATAGGCCCCCACCTCGGATCGTCGGAGGCCCAGACTTCGCCGGCGCGGTCGGCCCGACGAAGCTCTTGCAGCGCCCTCGTCCTCGCCTCCCGAGCGGCATCTAACGCGAGGTGGCGTTCGAGGCGGCGCTCCGCCCGCTCAGCCGCGCGGGTCTGCTAGAGCTCCTCGTCGGCGCTCGCCTCCCCCGGGTTGTTCCGGTAATACTCGCGGACGACGCGTTCTTCCCTGGCGTCGACTAGGCCCTGAAACGCGCGGTGACGGAGGTGGAGGTGGTCGGCGGCAGTGACGATCTGCGGCTTCGGCGCCCTGGCCTCCGCTTCCCAGACGGTGTGGCAGTCGTTGAAGTTCATCAGCCGCGGGCGGTTGAGGCGCCAGGCCGCCGCGTCCCAGGCGCGGGCGGCCTCCGCCGCCGTCGCAAAGGAGCCGAGGGGGATGCGGTCGTCCCCCCAGCGGATATCTGCGCTGAACATTCCGTTCTGCAGTGCTCGGACGCCGCGGAAGCCGGTGGTGCTGTTCCTCCTCGGAGGCATGGTGGAAGCGCGACGGTGCGTGGAGAGGAGTGGGCGCGTGGAGAGGAGAAGACGCGCTCGAGGCGTGACAGTTTATACCGCGCCCTCCTGGCCACGCGTCACAACTCCCGCGCCACGCGTCACAACTTCCGCGCCACGCGCCACCCTAACACAACCAAGCAAATAGTTGCACATTACTACCCGAGCTCAAAGTGAACACTGACCCAAGCATGGATGGATGTGTTAAAGGGGGGGTGTAGAACAAAACAATCGGTATCACCATCATACAGCCCTACCGTGGCTACTCGGTGCAATATGCATACCAAATGCACGGTAGGACGTATGATGGCGAATACGGATGTTTTGTATTTGCTCGATAAACTGAATATATGATGTATCAAACCTTAAAGGGGGATGTAGAACAAAACAATCGGTATCGCCATCATACAGCCCCACCGTGGCTACTGGGTGCAATATGCATACCAAATGCACGGCAGGACGTATGATGACGAATCCGGATGTTTTGTATTTGCTCGATGAACTGACCGGTGTATGAAGGTGGGCTATATATAGGGTCCTCTGGCTCACAAAGTGTTGTGCTAGGGTTTTGATCCAACGGTTAGGAAACCACCTCATCCAACGGCTCACAACAGCTCGAAAAAAACACACCGTAGCCCTGATCGAACGGCTCACAACAGCTCGAAAGAAACACACCCCGGATCCAACGACTCACAAGCGCTTTAAAGAAACACACGATCCGTGTGATTCTATCTGATTGGTCCAAACGAAACCCTAACCCATTAAGTCCCGGTTGGTGTCCCCAACCGGGACTAAAGGGATGTTTTCTTCTCGCTATATATATGTATGCATTGCCACACCATTGGCATAAACACATACAAACTCACCACTCACTCATGGCTTCTACCGTACCCACTCTAACATTCATCCAGGCGGAGGCACTTTCCGCCTCGAACTACCCCTGCCCGTGCGGCTACAACGTTCCCGCCGGTTTGATGCTAAGCGCCGGAGGAGTGCCGGTCCCTCCTCTTCCTCAAGGTGTGGCGCGTCAGGCGGCCATCACGAACCACTACTATCACGAGCTCACACCGGAGCAGCGGAGGAATCCCAGTTGGCATCCTGATAACCAGCATACTAGGGATGCCTTCTTCATCAATCGGCGTGAGAGGGCGCTCGCCAGGTATGAGGAGGACGGCCTGCCTCCTGGGAACTTTCACGAGGCCGGTCGTCGGCTATGGTGGTCCGGCCGGACTCTACAGAGCGTCATGGACTATATCAGGGCCGGCGATATCCCCCGCATGCGCTACCCTCAGGCCCAGTCCTGGAGTCGTGATCCTCCGAGGGAGTGCAGAGCACCGTCAGACAATAGTGACGACGACGGCGGCGGCGACTACGACGACTACGAGTACATGTACTATAGGCCTAGGCAGGAGTATGACTAGCAGATATCAGATCATGCATCTATGCTCTCCGTTTAGGTTTAGATCCACTCTAGCCATTATGTACTGCCTTTTTTATCTGTATATATATTCAAGATGTGTGTGAATCTTTATGATTAGTTTTATTTTTCTGAATTTTCTGATATATTATTTGTATTTTTAAGATTTTAAAAAGAATTAGTTTTATTTTTCTGAATTTTCTGATATATTATTTGTATTTTAAAGTTTGGGAAAAGGAAAAGTATTTGAATAACAACCTTTTGTCGCGGTTCGTGCCACGAACCGGGACTAAAGGCTCGTTCTGCGCGGGAACGAAAACGCCGCGAAAAATTGCACCTTTAGTCCCGGTTCGTGACACCAACCGGGACTAGGCGGACCTTTAGTCCCGGTTCGTGACACCAACCGGGACTAAAGGCCCGCGGAGGGTACCCCGGGGGACCTTTAGTCCCGGTTGCTGTCACGAACCGGGACTAAAGGCTGGCCCTATATATTCCCGCCCCTGAATTTTTTCTAAGGAACAACCGCGCATCGTCTTCTCCGCGCCGCACTGCTCGTCTTCTCCGCGGCGCCATCGCTGATTCCGCCCGCAGAGACACAGAGGACGCGCCGCCGTCATCTCCGGTAGGTGCCCGCCGCCCCTGCGCCCGTCATCCCCGTCATCCGTTCTCGTCGCTGCTCCTCGGCCGTGCCCTCTGTGACCGTCCTGCTGCCGCCACGACATCCGCCCGCCGTGACCGTCCTCCCGCCGCTCCTCGTCGGCGCTTCTCGTCCCTGCCTCCTCCCAGTCGTCTCCGTTCCCTCCCCCGTGGACGGAATCGACACGTTCGCCGGAGACCCGAGAGCCCCGCCGCGTTTACTTCACGGCGGCTCGCCGTCGTCGACCTTCCGAGGGCGGCGCCGCCACGTAGAGGTAGATTGCGTCGAGACGGTTCCAAGGACACCAACCACGTGTCCTGTGGTGGCCGGAATCGCCACCGGCGATCGAATCTGCCACCGCGGCCACCGTGTGACGCCAGGGGTGACGTCATGATGACGTCACCTGGCCACGTGTTGTCGAGTTTTTTTAATGACGTCATCATGACACGTGGGGCCCACTGTATATGGAATTACAGAAAATTAAATCTTCTAAATTAAATAACTTTTAATTTATAATTCCAAAAATTATGGAAAAATATGCAAAATGTTCACAAAAATGTAAGCTATCTGTTTATATCATTTTCAATCATGTTTGACAAAGTTCAAAATGAGACCATATTTGAATTTTTATTAAATTCATTAAAATAATGAAAATAAGTTTTAATTCAATAAATTCAGAATATTAAGTGTAATATACTAAAATGACCAGGAAAGCAAATGCAACCTAGCTATGGGGTTCTCCAAGTCATTTGAGAAACTAATCTTGGACACACCTCTAAAGTATGGTTTTCCCCCTCCGGTGGTCATCGTTCTTCCACCCAAAACCCTAGCAATCTGTTTTCCCTCCTTCTACGACAATATTTGCTAAGTCTCCTATATACTTAATTAATTTTTACTACATGCATGTCTGCAGGAGTGACATATGGCGGACAATAGAGACCTGACGGAACAGGAGGCTGAATGTTATCTATTAGATATCATAGCCGGAGAACATGATGTAATCTCTTCTTATCTGAACCTTGATGATCAAGAACGTGAACAAACGGACATTGTCGATGATCAAGGAGGTGAAGCAACGGACATTGTGGATGATCAAGGAGGTGAAGGAATGGACATTGATGACGGAGGTCAACCGTCGACAAACGACGTTCTCCAATTGCAAAGAACAACCACCTCCGGCGAGGTATATATATATACATACATTGAGCCTCTCGTGATACAAACTTACTGAAATGTGAATACATATGCACTAACGCGCGCGACTCTCTTTCTTATTTTAGCCCTCGGCCGGATCGAGTACGACAACGCGTGGCAAATCCAAGGCGATGAAAGATGGAGAAACATATACCATCGAATCAGTCGGTGAAACCGGCAAGCCCCTACAGCACACCACAAAGTTTATCAACCAATGCGGAGTCATTGTTAGAGACACCGTCCCGATCACCGTCCAGGAATGGAAGGAGCCAAAGAAAGCACGTCTTGGTTTCAGTTATGTCCACAAGAGAATGAAAAAGGAGATGTTCAGAAAGCTTATGGTACATTTCATTCTACCTCCGGAATACAACAAAAAAAATGAATTCGGTGAAGAGTTTCCGGGTGGACGTCAGAGGAGGAGGGTAGTCAAAGAGTTCGCTCTTCAGAAGATGGCCGAAGCATTCCAGAACGTCAAGAAAAAATTGTTCCGTGAATATGTCAGCAAGGGCAAGACTCCGATTTTCACTGGACAACATGAGAAACTGAGAGATGATTGGCCAGAATTTGTGACGCAGAAGAAATCGGAGCATTTCAAGGAAATGTCGAAAAAAAATAAGGCTAATGCGGATAAGAAATAGTACCATCATGTTATGGGGCCAGGAGGATACCGCGTTTCGGCGCCTAAGTGGCAGGCGATGGAGGACGGCCTGAGGGCAAGAGGAATCCCTCTAGGTACAGAGGGATGGGACGAAAGAGCCAAAATGTGGTGGTACGGGCATGGGGGATCGCTAGACCCGGAGACAGGGGCGTGTGTTCATCGGCAGAAAACGTTTGCTCCCACAAAAAACCTTGTTGACGCAATGACCAAAGCTCAACAGGGCTGGATCACGTTCAACAGAGAGAGAGACCAACTGACCCATGCCCTCGGGAATCCTGAACACGGAGGACATATACGAGGCAAAGGCAGATTGCCGTGGAAATTAGGGTTTTCCCAGGAGGGTGACCCGTACTGTTACAGAAGCCGTAAGAGAAATACGGACCGGGCTGCAGATCTTCTGTCGAAGATTGCAACGGAAGTTAGTGAGTTGAAGCAGACCGTGGCGGGAATACTTGAGAAAGAAACAGCGGCGGCTGCAGGGCCGCATGAAGAACATGCAGCGGATCTCGGAAACCAGCATCAGCGGAGAAGCAGCGTGGCTTCCACGGAGGCCCCGCCTGCAGGTGCTAATGCACCGATGATCGAGAGTCGTGCACCGGAGCCTGACTACCACGTGGATGATGTAAAGGAGATGAAAGAATGTGATCTGCATTATCCCGTGGGGAACATTTCCATGAAGGTAGCTACAGGCAGTGCTTTACCCTATACACCTGGAGCACTCCATCACAACAACCCCATTCCATATGGCTATGCTCGTGTCACGGTGGAAGACATAGTCCAAGTGTTTGAGGACCTGGAGATTGACATAGCTACACCCGAAGGGGAGAGAAGACTTGGAGATGTCAAGCGCTAGTTCATTCTATGGAAAAAGAAGTACATAGTGTTTCCAGGCGAGACGCCAAGGCTAACAAGTCCACCCCCCTCCGATGGTGCAGGTGCTAGTGGTGGTGGTGCTGGTTCACCTACGCCTCCTTCACGCCATTCGACGCCGTCCCCCGATCCACAATCTCCGGCGGGTAAGCATCCGTCGCCCCCCATTCCTTCTCCGGCGGATAAGAAGCAGCCGTCGCCCCCCATTCCTCCTCCGGCGGATAAGCAGCAGCCGTCGCCCCCCATTCATCCTCCGGCGGATAATCAGCCGTCGCCCCCCATTGCTCCTCCGGCGAAGAAACAGAAGCAGGCGGACAGCAAGGAAACCTGCTCTTGGACTATTAACCCGGAGCCTTATGTACCTAAGACCACACGGGTACCGGAGCCATCACGGAAGCCTATCCCCCCAAGGCCTTGGGAACTTAATGATGCTGAAACCAAATTGGCCGTGAAGGCTCACTATGACAAATGGAAGGCCGATAAGAAGGCGCTAAGGGAGCCTAAGCCCAAGGAAGTATACCCTCCGGAGGTAGACAAGTGGGCTACGGGTTTTTTGTCGACACCGTCCAGGGCCGAGAAGAATTTGCCTAAAGACTATGATAATGAACTTCGTACGCAAGCAAAAGCATTGGCGGAGGAGAAAGAAAAAATGAAAAAAAGCGGGAAACAAGTTGACCAGCTCGGGATGCAGAGTAAACAATCGATCCCCCCTCATAGTGAAAGCCGGTCCGGAACAGGACCCCGAGGTCAGAGAAGCTGTGGCAGCAATGGGATTGACTGTAGCTACTGCCATGAAAAATGCGTCCGAGGCCAGTATGTCTCTTCGTGCCTTTTTAGGCCTGGACGATGCGCCAATGGCTGAGGTAGCATTACAATATGAGAAGAAAGGGCCTCTCGTCGAGCCTACGCAGGAAAAGGATCTAGCACCATTAATGCAAAGTCTGCTACGTTGGTACAAAGAATTCATATCATGGTCCGACAGAGACTTTGTGTATGTGGATGTTACAGAGGAGCATCACACCAAAAAGTACACTACCAGTTGAGATGAGTGAATTGTTCCAGCTGCTCAATCTGCGCGAGCTCGACAAATCTATCCTGAGTTGCTACGTTCTGTAAGTGATTTATTTCTACCTCATCTCGTTCTTCATTGCCTACACTATATATATATATATATATATATATATATTCTCCTAACTATATTGTTGCGTACGCTATTATGCATATTGAAGATTTGGGAATGCAAAATAAGACTCATCCATGATGTTGGGTTCATTGACCCACAAATCATTAATGGAACTATGTTAGAGCATCACCCCGAAGACGTGGAGAAAGACTTGTACAATTTTCTTAAAAAGCATGAACTCAAAAGTCATATTCTATTTCCTTACCATTTTGGGTGAGTGTTTCTCTCTTGTGCCCATTCTCTTTTGTTTACTCCATGCATGGTATGTCTAATCGATAAGTTATGCCTGTGCGCATGTAACGTGTCCGCAGGTTCCACTGGATTCTGCTAAAAATTGAACTTCAGAGCTCCACAGTTTTTATCATGGACTCTATGAATTCAGATACAAAGCTTTGGATCGACATGAGAAAAATGATGCAAAGGTAATTATTTTCAATCATTTCCGCTCTATATCGATCGGTCTCTTTTGTTCATTTCCTAATATGCAGTAGCTAATAACTCCCTTGTTCATTTAATTTTATTTGTACTGTAGAGTTTGGAGACGGTTCTCACATGAACATGTCGGTGGATTCAAACATCAGCTAGAATTTAAAAATGTGGTTCGTGGTGTGGATAAACAGCCACCGGGGACCGGTCTATGTGGATACTATGTTTGTGAGAACATACGGAAAGAAATCTCTGAGAGGAAGAAGGACGAGAGCACGCGGAGGAGTCTCAATAACTTGCGGAGGGCGCTTACTCCAGAAGCTCGCTTCCGACCAATTCAAAAGGAAATAGCAGGATTTTTCCTTAGGCATGTCGTCGATTCCAAAGGAGAACACCATGCGTCCACCGAAGATGATGCTTATATGCATCTCCGAGATTGAAACTTGTTCGAAGTTGTGTATGGTCATCTATCTTAATTGTGTATAGAAACTTGTTCGAAGTTGTATATGGTCACCCGAGATTGAATATATATTATATATTCCTATATTGAATTCTTCTTGTTTGAAATTTCATATATATATATGCATGTATATAGTAGCGTAAAATATATATATATATATATATATATATATATATATATATATATGTGTGTGTACTGAAACTTCATCAAAATTAAAATAAAACACAAAATAAAATAAAAAAAATAAAACAAAACAAATTAAAAAGAAACCAGGTTTAGGGGGCCTAAAACCCTAAACCTGCGCAGGAGGTTTTCAGTCCCGGTTAGCCACAAGAACCGGGACTAAAGGTCCTCCGCCGCGACGGACTCCTGGCGCCCACGTGGACGGGTCTTTAGTCCCGGTTCGTAAGCGGCGCGACTATAGGGGGGGGGGTCTTTAGTCGCGCATAGCTAGTCCCGGTTGCGCGGCCGGGACTACTGGCTCTGGCGAACCGGGATTATAGGCCTATTTTCTACCGGTGATCTTAAGACATGCTGACTTGTGAAGCCTTCCAATAAAGATCAGGTACCATTCAAACCATCGGAGGATTCAGCAAAGTAAGTTAGATAATATGAAAAAAATAGGAAGTTAACCAGAGAAATGAACAAAATTGCATGGCACATGTCTCCGTGTCCAGCATGATCTCCTCGTCTCGTTGTGACCAACAACTGTAAAATATTTTTAGCTAGTAGTGCAGATACATGTATGTCGCGTTAAGGATGTTGTCAATCTCGCAAGAGAAATACCGAGATATTCCGATATTTTCGAGCACGTCCACTATGGAAAGCTCGCAGTGTATAGTTTTGGTATACTTGGGCACCGATTTAGGTCCCTGGAGCAACTTCTTTGTTCTATTCTCTCTTGCATTCGTCTGATCGAGCCTACAATTCGGTAATCCCAACTGAAACACGATAACAAGATCCACCTAACGACATTGTGTAAACTTCAGATAGATTTTACTCATAATGTCACTATAATAGTCCATATCAAGTATTCCATGCTCACATCATTTCACAGCCTCCGGGGGTCTGTTCTCGAAAACTGCAAAAGGAGGATGGCAATTGGGAAAAAAATCATGAGCATCACTTACAAACTGCATCCAATATGGATCATATCTAACATTAAGGAAGAGTCATGATTTAAATAATCTATTTTACTATGAAGTACAATATTAACCCTGTCAGTCTCGGACTGAAAATGGAATATTGTCCTTTCACTCTAAAGTACTATTTCGCCATAGAAAATGGAATTTCGGGTGCAGGACTAAACCAATTTCATATATCATGTCACATGACTGACCGTCTAATGGAAAACAAATTGCTTACCTTCTTAGACGCAGAGAGATGCAAAACACAGCATCACCTTGTCTCAAGCACATTGTCCGCCTCCATGGTGATATGTAGGCCAAGATGTGACATCATATTTCACACGCATAACTTAACCTAATGATATCAAAAGTTGTAAAGTTAGTATCAAAAAATTTACTATCCGGTCATTCGAGTCCCAATAATCGTCTCAATCACAACTTACACATAAGACTATCAGCACCACTGAAACAAACTAACATTTGTATTGTCTAAACAAAGTACTTTGGCTTTCTTTTAAGAAGGTAAGAACCATAATCAGAAATTAATGAAATTAACCATGGTAGAACCTTTCACTGAATGGGCCATGAGACAGTCGTTTGCGTCCCAATTTCAACGTACACATAGGAAGATCGAAACCATATTAATAAACTAATATTGCTATTGTCTATAAAAAGGTACCATTGCTTCGTTATAATAAGGTAAGAACCATAATTATAAATAAAAGGAATTAATTGTTGCAGGATCTTTCAGTGAACGTGCCTTGGTCTCTTATAAATCATGCAATACAAAATAAACATACATGTTTGGTTAGTTTTGCTGCTTTCAGAGCTCTGTTCAGCAACATTCCTGTAATGGTAACTGGTAATTCAACAGAAAGGACGAATCCTAGAAATGAAGGAGACTAATTAGCATCAGATCTGAAGCTTGGACCTACAGGCATTTTTTTCATTTATATTAAGTAGAGAAAATAAAGCTAAAACTTGAACAAACAAATCACATACTTGAAATAACTGAAGTCAGTTCAAGTAGAGAAAATAAATCTTAGACCTATAGGTTTTTTTTCATTTTTATCAAGTAGAGAAAATAAAGCTAAAACTTGAAAAAACCAATCACATACTTGAAATAACTGAAGTCAGTTCAAGGCATAAGGAGCAGGTTATGGATGGCAATGAGTAATTGAAAATTAATATTAGAGTATAAGCCATTACATCTTTTAAAGAGAAAATCATCAAATCATTATTCAACTAAGCAGTTGTATTATAAATATCCAACATATATGGTAATATGTGCAACAATGCTGCATTATATGAGTGTACATCCCATGGGAGTTTTGAAAGAAAAACTAATTCAAATCACCATTCACCAAAACATATATTAAAATATTTCGAAAATTTAACTGAGTTTGTCCCAAGAGAATCAAAACCATGCCAAGAATTGATACTTTTGTGAGGTTAGAGTCACATGATAACTACTGAAACCAAAGCAAATGAGAACATGACTGCTGAATTTGCAGAGGATAAACTGCATGTAAAAGTTGACTTGAATGGTGTACATTATGAATTTCTCAAAATGCATAGATTTGAAACTTTTACACGCCGAAACATCTTTTGTGCAAAGGCTAGCTAAATATTTATTAAATCTACATTAGTAAACTGGAGGCCACACCTTAACACTGGATGCACACATGGGTATAGCAAAGCAGACAACTACTTAGCGGCAACACGTATGAGATTACTAAGAACCTACAAAAGCTCAGAAGTATCAATAGAGATCAGCCACATACCCACCAAATGAGGAGAAAAGGAAAATGAAGGGGATATAATACACAACGATGCATGGATATTAACAAAAGGATGGTACGTATGGAGGTATTTCTGTTTCTGTGCATGCATGTATCTTTTACTATGAAATATGATGTTATATATGACTACATCATTGCTTATAAATCTACAGAACACAACTACAAGGTAGTATTGCAAGCATGGACATTAACGAGCAAAGGTTTCCAACTAATAATTTGGTCGAAAGTATCCTATCATCACATATTTCATTTGATATTAGCACCTATAGTAGTAGATAGTAAAGCTATGGATTCAGGTTATTTTAAGAGACCCATGGTTTATATCATAACACTATATTGCAGCCACAGGGATAGCACGGCACCTGAATCCATTTTCTGATTATGTCCATGCCAGGTTTATAATGCATGAAACCTAAAATGAAATTTGGATGGGCATAGTCCGAAAGAGTGGAGGAGCACAAGGAGGGAAGAGAGAGAGAAAGATTGGTACTTGAACTTCTGAAGGGACAGAAAGGAGGTAGTAGATGTTAGTCTAATCTTTCCTAAATAGTGTTAGAGTTAGCATGATTAACTTGATTAGTTTTTCTAGTCAACTTGGATCTGCAATCGTGTGCCCTAGTACTAGTACGAGTAGGTGTATGTGTTTAGTTAGGATGAGTTTCCTAGCTGAGCTAGGTTTGGTCGTGTCTCAAGTTGGCAGGGTACGTGAGTTCTAGAGTTCTTCTAGTTCGTACACGAGTAGGTTTAGGTGCTTTTGGGTCGGCTGCAGTGCATATATATGCACAAGGTATTGTACCGTAAGTTTGTACCGTGAGTTGACAAGAGAAATAAAGAGAAAATAGAGGGCGCGATACGTGCCCTTGGCAAAAAGATTTTTTGTGTGTGCGTTCATCTAGTTTGATGTGATCGATCCTGTGGGGAATCCCAACAATTGGTATCAGAGCGAGGTTGGAGATTTGAGGCTACGCTTGCCCCGGGGAGGCGACCCGTACTAGCGCCTCGGGGCGGGCTGTCGTTGTTCGTTGGAGCGGACGGCGGGCAATCGTCGTTTGTTGGAGCGACAAGGAGGAAGACGGCGGGCGGTTGTCGCTCGACGAAGTGACAAGGAGGAGGCGGCAGGAGCTGTCGTCGAGAAGACGGTGGAGGTGGATGATCGTTGAGGGAGAGGTGGTGCCGAGGTGCGGTGCCGGGAGTCTCGTCAAGATCATGAACCGGGGTGTTTAGATGAATCGAAGTGTGTGCATGTTTGCACGTGTGGTCGGAGTCGTGTCAATGAGTCGTCGGTGTGTCCAAGTGCTCGTCTCTATGAAGATCTGTTGCAGTTAAAGCGTCACGGTTGAGGGACTGTCCGGTGAGAAATCACCATGGACGAAGGCGAAAAAAAATACAAGATGGCCATGGCTGTCAGCGCGCCTCAACCATGTCTACATGTCTCGACGAGAGGATCAAGTTCAAGTGTGAGGGGGCGGTAAACCAGAGAAGGTGAGTCTCTTCAATGAGGCCATGACTCTACATGAGGCTGGAGTGGATGGTGTAGTCCACGAGGTGTCGGCATGTATCACAGCTAGGTGGATGGAGTGATCCACGGGTGGTGTTACCACAAGGTTTCTAGCGTGGCTGGGTAGTCCATATCATATTTGAGTTGGTCCGTAAAATTCGCCATGTCGAAATTGGGGAGAGCCAATTAGACCTGTCGTGGTGCGAGAACTAGACAAAGACGCAAAACTGCAGGAAGTCAAGACCAGAGAAGCATGGAAGATCTAGAGTCAAGATTAGGGGGAGATTGTTAGTCTAATCTTTCCTAAATAGTGTTAGAGTTAGCATGATTAAGTTGATTAGTTTTTCTAGTCAACTTGGATCTGCAATCGTGTGCCCTAGTACTAGTACGAGTAGGTGTATGTGTTTAGTTAGGATGAGTTTCCTAGCTGAGCTAGGTTTGGTCGTGTCTCAAGTTGGCAGGGTACGTGAGTTCTAGAGTTCTTCTAGTTCGTACACGAGTAGGTTTAGGTGCTTTTGGGTCGGCTGCAGTGCATATATATGCACAAGGTATTGTACCGTAAGTTTGTACCGTGAGACTTTGAGAGGAAATAAAGAGAAAATAGAGGGCGCGATACGTGCCCTTGGCAAAAAGATTTTTTGTGTGTGCGTTCATCTAGTTTGATGTGATCGATCCTGTGGGGAATCCCAACAGTAGAAGCATCCCTGTCATTATAAGAAAGGAAATCAGCTTAAAATCACCCTTAAAAGAAATAAAAATACAGTCATGGGTTAAGTATCACCCAATAGAAACAAACAACTTTTAACAGAAAACAACTTAATTAGACCCTTTTAAGTGGATCGGAGGCAGGTATCAATATTCAAGGACACTACTTTATTGTGACAAAGAATTAGATGTAACCATAAAGCACATTATATGTGCACTATAAGCTTGAGAAATTGTCTCATTTTTTTTTTACCTTGTGCCATGACACGTGTATATTCAATCTCCGCCGAAACCTCTCAAGACCTGAAAATGGCACGTAATAACCTAGCAAAGCAACAACAAATCTATCTCAAGGCCAGGAAACAATATCAAGACTGGAACCTGAATCTACAAAGCGCTGACAACAGAAAAATAAAAGCATGAAAAAAGAGGAACATCTATCCACTACTCATTTGCTTTGTGAAATAACCATCTAAAGAACATGCACTTCTTGATTATACAATCTATTTAATTTTTTACATTAGCCACAAGATACAAAATTTGTTGTGTTTTGGGATAATTGGTTATCTTACCTAAGTGACTTCATGTTGGAAAGAGAAACAACCCAGCAACCATTGAAGCACCAATTCAGACCTCATGTGGACTACGCTAGACACGCAAACCAGCGGGTGAATATCTGTGTCCTGCAAACAGAAGGGGGCCATTAGAGAGAGCAACACAAGAAAAAAAAACAGTAAAGAGGTCAGTTAATTCACCTTCAAATATAGAAACTCTCTTTCTTTAAACTCTATACCAAATTGACACGGTTTGCTTGCAGCTCCACGTCAATCCCAAACTGATTGGTGCTCATTCCAAGCTGAGTACCATAGACTGACCTGCGGGTGCATAACCCAAAGAACGAGATCAGAATAATCAGAGGAAGAAAGATCTTGAACCAATCGCCATCCGAGAATAAAAAGACCACAATAAAACTACAAATAAAAGAAAGGAAGATGAGCAACTTTCGACAAACAAGATTATTGAATGAACTTATTAGCATATGTGAAAGGAGGAAAATAAGACGCATATATTACTTGTCAGCTTCAGTTATCTTATCAACTTTTTCTTCATTAATCCTTTAATTCGCAAAAAATATTTCCATGGAGAGTAAGCTACAGACTCCACTTTGCAAAGACCAGCATCTTTGAGCTTTTTCACATCAAGTGCAGCTATTCCAGATGCCTTCAAAGAAAAATTCAAATAATTTTAGTTTCAGTGGACGTTAACATCTAGGGACATTTCGTGAGTAAAAAAGATAACACCATTTCCAGTAAGAAAACAAATCACATCCTCATCTTCCTAAAACAAGAGCGTTCTGCAAAGGACAGTAACCATGCGACACATGAAAAAATGATACAATATATCCCACTATAAATTAAATATACCTAATAAAATAATCTGCGGTCACTTGATATGCCTGCAAAGGAATACCGCACGAATGAAAGAATGCTTATGACAACAATCTATAGCATTATTTAGTTATGTACATCTAATAAGTCACCTCACATGCCCTCTATACACATGACATATCATAGTGTTTTGTAACTCCTGCATATATCTCATACCGAAGATGCATGGATCCCCGACCTGACAAATAAGAAGCTAAGCCAGTGAACCATTCTTGCGGTACCTCGATAGATATGTGCAGTGCAAATCCTTGGCCCCGAGCTCCTCAGATGGCCTCCGCATGCTGTACTACAAGATCTCACTTCTAGGGAACAAAATCCCTTCCCCACAAGTGCCACGTACCAGCGGCGGAAAGCATTCCCATGCGACACGAAAAAAAAAAAAACCGTGCATGCTGGTGTCGGAAGTCATGAGCGCCTTGCAGAACACGTGTGGAATCCTCTTGTGCCGCTTCATGGTGTTGGAGTCCTTGCTGTAACCGTCCCATTCAACATTCGCCCACTAGTGGAAACAACCCCTCTCGTCCAGGGGGCCGGGGGGCAGCTGTCCCGGTTGAACCAAATCGACAAATGCCCTGCATTGGTCCCGGTTCGTGCGCCCGGGGCAACAGGAATCACCTGGGCGCATTGGTCCCGGTTCGTGGGGGGCATATCGGTCCCGGCTCGTGCCACGGACCGGGACCAATGCCTAGCCACAGGCCACGTGGCACGCGCATGACCTGTTGTCCCGGTTCAGTCCACGAACCGGGACCAATGCCCCCTTCCCCTATATATACTGCCCCAGCCCCCCCCTCCTTCCATCTTTTTTTTTTTCTTGGAGGTGTGAGAGAGTGTGGTGTTGCTGTTTTTTTTTTACTATGCACACGAGGTGTTCGACGAAATTCCCGAGACGCACACAAGCTCACTGAAAATGGTTTCTTCGACCGAGGTTAACAAATTATCTTTTTCATCTGTAACTGATACATAAAAAAGTATTATTTGTCGATGTACTGTGGTTATCTCTGTATTAATATGTATTTTGATAAACTTAATTATATGATGCAGATGGATGCACGGCAGCGATGGATGTACGGTGACCGACGCACCTCCGAGTATATGGCAGGCCTGAATGCATTTCTTGCTGTAGCTCAGGCGAACAAAGATAATGGCTTCATGTGTTGCCCATGTGTTGATTGTCGGAACGTCAGAGAACATTCTTCCGAAAGAATCCTTCACGGCCATCTACTTCGGAGAGGTTTCATGCCCAGCTATAATTGCTGGACCAAGCATGGAGAAAGAGGGGTTGTGATGGAAGACGATGAAGAAGAAGAAGAAGATCCTTTGTTCCCTGAATACGACGATACTGCAATGGAAGAGAATGCAGAAGAAGGAGGTGATCAAGAACAGGCATCAGAAGAGCCCGATGATGATCTTGGCCGAGTTATTGCTGATGCAAGGGAAGACTGTGAAAATAGATTGGAGAGGTTGAAACTGGACAACATGTTACAGGATCACAAAAAATTGTTATACCCAAATTGCGAAGATGGTAGCACAAAGCTCGGTACCACACTGGAGTTGCTGAAATGGAAGGCACAAAACGGTGTGACTGACAAGGCATTTGAGACTTTACTTCAACTAATGAAGCCAAAACTTCCAAAGGATAACGAATTGCCTGAGAGTACGTACGAAGCAAAGAAAGCTCTCTGCCCTCTAGGATTAGATGTGCAGAAGATACATGCATGCATTAATGACTGCATTCTCTTCCGCGGTGAGAAGTACGAGAATTTGGATGAATGTCCGATATGCACTGCACTGCGGTATAAGATCAGAGCAGATGATCCTGGTGATGTTGACGGCGAGCCCCCCGTAAGAGGGTTCCTGCTAAGGTGATGTGGTATGCTCCTATAATACCACGGCTGAAACGTCTGTTTAGAAACAAAGAGCATGCTAGGTTGTTGCGATGGCACAAAGAAGACCGTAAGAAAGATGGAAAGTTGAGGCACCCTGCCGATGGATCGCAGTGGAGAAAGATCGAGAGAGACTTTCCAGACTTTGCAGGAGAGGCGAGAAACTTATGGTTTGGTCTAAGTACAGATGGCTTTAATCCTTTTGGGGAGCAGAGCTCCAGTCATAGCACTTGGCCTGTAACTCTATGTATGTACAACCTTCCTCCTTGGTTGTGCATGAAGCGCAAGTTCATTATGATGCCAGTTCTCATCCAAGGCCCGAGGCAACCTGGCAACGACATTGATGTGTATCTAAGGCCATTAGTGGAAGAACTCTTAGAACTGTGGGGCAAACCAGGTGTACGTGTGTGGGATGAGAACGAACAAAAGCCATTTGACCTACGGGCGTTGCTTTTCGTGACCATCAATGATTGGCCAGCTCTTAGTAACATTCCGGTCATACAAACAAGGGATACAATGCATGCACACACTGTTTAGATAAGACTGACAGTGTTTTTTTGGATAAATGTAAAAAGGTTGTATACCTGGGGCATCGTAGATTTCTTCCGATCAAGCATCCCTTAAGGAAAAAAGGAGGGAAGCATTTCAGAGGTGAGGCAGATAACCGAAAGAAGCCTGAGCTCCGTAGTGGTAATGATATATTCGATATGGTCAAGGACCTAGAAGTAATCTTTGGTAAGGCTGCTGGCAGCCAACCAGTTCCGTACGGCCCTGATAAGCGGGCACCCATGTGGAAGAAGAAATCTATATTTTGGGAGCTACCCTATTGGAAAGTTTTAGATGTCCGGTCTTCGATCGACGTGATGCACGTGACAAAGAATCTATGTGTCAATCTGCTATGCTTCCTGGGCGTGTATGGGAAGTCAAAAGATACGCCTGAAGCACGGGAGGACCAGCAACGTATGAAAGACCCAAGCAACAAGCACACAGATACAGGGCGCCATTCCTTAAGCAGCTACGCTCTTACTAAAGCAGAGAAGGAAATATTCTTTGAAGTTCTTTACAGTATCAAGGTTCCGTCTGGCTTCTCGTCGAATATAAAGGGGATAATAAACATGGCAGAGAAAAAATTCCAAAACCTGAAGTCTCATGACTGCCACGTGATTATGACGCAATTGCTTCCGATTGCATTGAGGGGGCTTCTACCGGAAAATGTTCGAGTACCCATTGTGAAGCTATGTGCATTCATGAACGCAATATCTCAGAAGGTAATCGATCCAGAAATTCTGACAAGATTACAGAGGGATGTGGTCCAGTGTCTTGTTAGTTTTGAGTTGGTGTTCCCACCATCCTTCTTCAACATTATGACTCATCTCCTTGTTCACCTATGTGAAGAGATTCATATTCTCGGTCCGGTCTTTCTACACAATATGTTCCCCTTTTTGAGAGGTTCATGGGAGTCTTGAAGAAATATGTTCATAACCGTGCTAGGCCAGAAGGAAGCATCTCGAAGGGCTATGGAACAGAGGAGGGGTCATTGGGTTCTGTGTTGACTTTATTCCTGACCTTAAGACAATTGGTGTTCCTGAATCGCGGCATGAGGGGAGACTGAGGGAAAAGGAACGCTGGGAAGAAAACAATGATACCTAGGGACGGGCATTCTTTGACCAAAGCACACTACACAGTTCTACAAAATTCTTTGTTCATGGCTACGTATGTCGAGGAACACAAGAATATTGTACGGTCTGCAAACCCGGGGAAGGATGACTCATGGATTAAACGCGAACACATGGAGACTTTCGGAAGTTGGTTGCAAACACGTCTTATAAATGACACCACTGTTGAAGATCAGCTATACATGTTGGCAGGGTCACCATCTTCGACTATTGGGAGTTTTCAAGGGTACGAGATAAATGGAAATACATTTTACACGAGCTCCCAAGATAAGAAGAGCACCAACCAAAACAGTGGTGTCCGCTTTGATACAACAAACGAGAATGGAAAAACTGACACATACTATGGTTACATAGAGGAGATATGGGAACTTGACTATGGACCTTCTTTTAAGGTCCCTTTGTTCAAGTGCAAATGGGTCAACCTGAATGGAGAAGGGGTAAAGGTAGACCCGCTTTATGGAATGACAACAGTGGATCTCAACTGTATTGGTTACAATGACGAACCATTCTAGCCAATGATGTGGCTCAGGTCTTCTATGTGAAGGACATGTCTTCCAGACCGAAGAAAAGAAAAAATAGGGAACAATTTCATCATACGATGAGCCGAAACGTCACATAGTTCTCTCAGGGAAAAGAAACATCGTGGGAATCGAGGACACGACAGACATGTCAGAAGATTATAATAAGTTTGTTGAAATTCCACCCTTCACAGTGAAATCTGACCCCACCATCCCGTTAAATAATGAAGATGCTCCATGGTTATGGCCGAAGCGATCATAAGCAAGGGACACGAAGAAAAGCTGGCAAGCATTATTGTTCCACCATCCCACTTTTCTGTTTCTCTCTCCTCCGTATGTTGGTGATGTGTAATAATAAGCATGGAATACATGATCATATAGTTCTGTTTGATTAGTATTTGTATTGACCGGTAAATAGCTGACAACTATGACCCATGTCCGAATACATTTCGAAGTGATAGTACGGATAACATCCTGACAGATATTGCAGGATTATAACTACTTTTAATATGTAGTATCTGTTGACACACGGTATAGAACAAGCGATATATTCCGCGCACACATTGCAGGCACACCATATTAATTTGAGGCATTGGAGGAGAAGACACATGAAGACAGTGATTTGAGTTGAGATAGGTGAAGTTAATAGGAGGATTCTGAGGGGTTGGTGGGATCAGACACAAACTGGCACTTTAATTGAGATTGCCGACGTGAAGTCTCTCACTAATGATAGAATTGCATAATCTTGAAAAAACATTTGCCTTGATCGTCCAAGATGTCCCAGTAGTGGTGCTCAGCGCCTTGTCTGCATGTTTCGTAGGACATGCCCATTTTACAGTGTAGAAACATCTACAGAAAAGAGCAAACATCTGTAAACTAGGCAGAGGAGAAGTAGAATCAGGTAGAGAAACATTAGAGCCGATGAGAAGTACAAATAGCATATGGAGAGAAACAAGGTTTAAAAGATATTGCTAGATGCTTCCGGCCAAAAGATTATCAAATCAAAGTTTTGAATTTCTCAAATCAAACCATAAGTTCACAAAGCATACGCAAACATTGACCGTTACCAACCTGAGCCGCAAGGAGCAGTAGAGCAGAGCAGACTCTAGAGGATGGACAAGCAGCCAGGACTGACATCGACTCTAGAGGATGAACAAGCCACCCTACTTTTACTATGAAAATGAGGCCCTAGCTCCAAAAAGTGTATGGGTGGAAATTTCCAGAAATTTGTATGACACAGAGCCGGAGTTTGTGGATTCTAAGCACTTCTGTGCAGCTGCTCAAGAAAGAGGCTACATCCATAACTTCCATAATTTATATTCAAATTATATACAAATGAAAAAATAATTAATAGTTTCAATAGTTAGAATAATTATTTAGTTAAACGAAAAATGGATTTAAATTAGTTTTGCAAATTCTAGCATTTTTCATGTTGGAATTTTTGTCAAATTTGGAAGTATATAAAAGTTGTTAATGTGCAAACTTAACACTTTTCAAATTTTGGCGCTAAAAAATTTTGGGCGCGCAGGGGTGCCACCGAAATTCGAAATTTGTTTTTGGTCCCGGGCCGTGGTATCAACCGGGACCAAAGGGGCTCTAGTCCCGGTTGGTGGCACGGGCCGGGACTAAAGGCCCAAGTGTATAAAAAGCGCGGCCTCTCTCCAGGCCGAGCGGACACCCCAGGGGCGGGTACGAGTGGATATGGCTGGGCGAAGCCCTGCCGGCGGCGGGAACGAGTGGACAGGATCCGCCGGCGTTCCGCCGGCGGGGATGGACTATGGACACAGTAGATTAGGGGAACACAACTTCTATTAAAATAAGGCCAGGGGCCTTGCTTACATAGGGGCGGCGCGGCCACAGGCGGCCGGCCGTACTTGCATAAGGGGCGGCGGCGCGGCCACAGGCGGCCGGCCGTTTCTTGGGGGGGTAGCTAGGGGCGTTGTCTATATAGAATAGGGGGGCGGGGGCGCGGCCACAGGCGGCCGGCGCCAATCTAGTCGTCCTCGTCGTCGGAGAGGCTTACATAGGCGGGTGGCTGCCACAGGTGGGCAGGCGGCTGGGCCGGGCTCGCCAGGGCTGGAGACATCGGGGGCATCGGGGGAGCGTATGGCGGCGGCGGGGGCAGCACCTCCTGCGGCAGCGGCGGCGGCGGGGGCAGCTCCTCCTCCTGCTCCGGCGACCCCGGCGCCCAAACGCCACCGGTCCAGGCCCGCCTCATGCCATACTCCAGGCCTGGTGGGAGCGGCTGCGGCTCCGGCATGTCCTCGGACGCCTCCAGCTCGGCGTTCATCGCCTGCCACCAGGGGATGGCAGGCTCGTTAGGGGGTGGCGGCGGCGGCGGCATGGCGGCGGCGTCGGCGGCGGCGGCGGCCACGACACGCTCCCACCTTTGATCTCGTCGTCGATGAGGGAGCGGCGGGAGGCCTCGCAGGCCTTCTCCATGGCGGCCCGGAGCTCGGGGTCCTCCTCCCCGGAGAAGTCCTCCGGCTCGTCCACGAGGAGCCATAGCTCCCTCTCCCGGCCGGGCGCTGGCGGGGGGTAGTCGTCCACGTTGGCCTCGAGGGGGGCGGGGATGAAGGAGCGGCGGCGCTGCTCGTGCTCCTGCTCGAGCCAGGCGGCCCAGTAGGGGGAGCCGCGCGCGTACATCCGCTCCCTACGGACGGGGGCCGGCAGGAGCTCGCGCCGGCGCTCGATCTCCTCGAGCAGCGCCGCGCCGGTCGGGGCCGGCGGCACTGGGATCCGCTGGGGATTCAGGTGCCAGCCGTCCGGGAGGTGCACGTCGTTGTAGAACACCGGAGTGGCATTGTTCCAGTGCCACACCTCCAGGGCCGTAGCCGAAGGCCTCCGCCAGGGACGCTTGCCGGAGTTCGAGAACCAGCGGGACATGGTGGCGGCTAGGGTTGCTTTGCCAGGGACGCGTCCGGGGTGGGTGGGTTGTACGGGCGGCGGGGGGCCTTTAAAAAGGACCCGGGGTGGGCTGTCATGCCAACTGGCGGCCTGAACGTGGCGGCGGTTGCAGGCGGCCATGAATGCGGGGAGCCGAGGCGTGGCGCGTGGGGAGTGGGGCGCGGGAAGACGAGGCGGGGCGGGAAGACGAGGCGGACAGCGGCCCTTTGACCGTCCTTCGGTCTTAGTTTCAGGGACCAGGCGAACCAGCCACCAGGCCGCTGGCCAGTGGCCCCTGTTGACTGGCCATAATAACAGACGCGGGCCAGTGGGCCCTTCGAACCGTTGACTGTCCATAATAAAAGACGCGGGCCAGTGGGCCTTTTTGACTAAAAAATGTGTCAGTGGGCTTAATTAAAGACGTGGGCCTGGAGCGGTTGGGGAAGGGGAGGCCGGTTGGCGATTGCGAGGCAGGAGAAAAAAAAACGAACAAAAAAAACCTGCCGCGGCAGGGAAAATGGGCGGACTTTATTCTTTTTTTAAGAAGGCATCCATCCCGGTCCCTAAAACGAACCGGGACGAACTCCCTCGCGGTCCCTGGCCCAGAGTCGCCACGTGGGCCAGCCTTACCATCCCGGGTCCTGGCACAACCGGGACCAATGGGGAGGGCCATTTGTCCCGGCTAGCCCATCCCGGTTGCGCAACCGGGACAAATGGCCCTTACGACCCGGGACAAAAGGCCCTGTTTCCACTAGTGGCCTCTTCACTTACTTCAATCATCAGCAAGCAATCAGACCTCATGAGCACAAAATAAAAAATGAGTATATGGCTTGATAACTCTAGAAACTCTAGGAATTGGTCAAGTACATGGGTCCTAATCATATTTTTTCCGGGGAAAAAATTAGAGTTACAAGAACCAAGCAATGGAGAGGGACGAGAGATCACAACTCATCTTAGCCCATTGTGAAGAACAACGAGATCATAATTGCTAATCAAATAAAATCTGACGTTTGTTCTATGAAGCCATTTTCGGTTGCTGATCAATTACACCTGCTTGGCAACCTCATCACCGATCATTTAACAATGACACTAGACACACACACACACACACACACACATATATATATATGAACAAAAGGAATTGAAAGAAACATGGTTTAAACTTTCACCTTGCACTAGTGGAAACAGGGGCTTTAGTCCCGGTTCGTAGGCCCCCTTTTGTCCCGGTTGTGCAACCGGGACGGGGCATCCGGGACAAATACCCCTCCCCATTGGTCCCGGTTGTGGCAGGACCCGGGACAAATGTGGCTGACCACGTGGCCCGAGCGCTGGAACCTGGCCAGGGCTATTAGTCCCGGTTCTGAATACGACCCGGGATGCATGCCCCTTCTGCCGCGGCAGGGCTTTTGCCCTTTTCTCTGCCGCGGCAGAAATTTACAATTTCCGTTTTTTGGTCCCCGAGACCTCCTGGCGGCCCCTCCCCGGACCTCGAGAAGAGAGGAGCCTCGGTGGACCCTCCACCGAGCCCCCGGATCGCACGAGTGAATAAGTATATAAAGCAGAATAAGAAACACTTATATTACAGAAGCAAAGTATATCGATCATATTACATGACCGATGGAGTGTATTACAAAATCAAACTTAGTTCCAACGGAGGCATGGTACTCTCCATCTACGTTTATGACCTCTGCATCTAAGAAGCCCGCAATTTCCTCCTGAATTGCTCGTATGCGGTCCCTAGGTAGAAGACCGTCCCGAAGCCGTTCGATCTAATATAAAGAAGAGTGTTCACTAAAATATATGAAGCTAAGTAACTAAATAGATAGTAATAAGAAGAATTGACGACTAACGTACATGAAGTTGTTTTAAATTTCTGCCCTTGGGAGATGTGGTCTGACGAATGAACTCGCAAACGTAGTATCCACACAAGTTATTCCCGTCTCCTTGTTGCAAGCACTATACGAGAAGATTGTTTCAATCAAAATAATAATCAACCAGGCATGATAATGGTATCGACACTAGAATCAAGGAGATGGGCACGGATCTAGATAGTACTTACTTGCACAACATCAAATGTAAGTTGTTTTTCCCATTCACCGGGAGACTTCTTTATGAACCTCTTCCAAACCCTACCCGAGAAAGAAAAAAAATAAAAAGAGTTAGTAATTACTTGATATCCGAAAATGAAACAAAGTAGTCGATATATTGCAATATATAAATACTGAAATTAATAAAGATTGAAATTACCGCTGGATCATTTCCTGCATGTCAGCCCACATTGAGAGGGGTTTACGTTTTGAGTCCATTACAATTACTTTTCCTTTGTCAATTTGGAAGATTAGCAGAATATAGTGGAAGCTGCGCACGCAGAACTCATCAATTATACAATGAACATCGAGTAAGGAAAACAGAATGTTTACAACAGAGTAACACACTTACTTGAAGTTGTAAGGAAATAGTATTTCCCGTCGGTGTTGGTTAAATATTATTGCCCTCAGAATATTATTTTCTGTATCCTTGGGAGATTGCCGAAGAGTCTTTTCAAAAATAATATTTGGATCAATGAACCCAATATCATAGATTCCACCTCTTTTGCATTCGAGAATCTTCATTCTGCAATATAATATATGAGTGTACTATATATATATATATATATATTATATATATATAAAAATATATGCAATTGAATGAGGTGAGCTAGAGAAATAAGTGCTTACAGACAATAGGCACTAAGGATAGATTTGTCGAGGGCCTGCTGCTGGTATAACTGAAACAATTCCTCAAATTGAATCATAACATATCCATTTCCAGTTCCATAGTGCTCGTCCTTAACGTTGAGACATAGCCAGTCCTCAGATTCATCAGCGGCTTGCATATACCAACTATGTATCTTCGCATTTTCGTTGGTAGATCCTTTATCTCCTCGGGTTTGACAAGAGGCTTCCCGTACTCGTATTTGTACGCACATTCAACTGCGGGGGAAGTAGTTCACTGTTTGCATATACTCAGCAATGGACAAACCCGCATCAGCTGCCTTGTCTGCGTACAGTGTTATAAACTCCGGATCAATATCCTCATCAGCAATATTAGTGCTCGGCCCCACCTGGGTATTGGAAATCACTTTGAGCGGGGACGTGGATTGTTTTTTCTGCTCTCCGAGTTGAGCAACTGATTTCCCTTTTTCCCGCTTGCGCTACTACTCTTCGTTGACCGCACCATTTCCTGGTGTGACTTCAGAATAGAGCGGTCATAGTCAGATGACAGACTCGGCTCGGGTTGATGAAGAGTCTTCACCATTTTCCAAGCTCGTTCTATCTCTTCTTCGGTCTCAGGGAAATCTGGCTTTTGCTTCTCCTTCCGCTTTGATTTCCACGCATCGTATTCGTCCTTTGCGATTTTCTGGGTTTCCTCGGGAGTATAGTCGTAAGGTAACTTGAGTACCTCTTTTGGTACCTTCGGAGGGGTGACCGTTGACGTTTCGGTGATTTTTTTACGTTTCGGCAGAAACTTAGTGGGCGGAGAGGGCTGACGCGGCGGCGTAGGCGACCGCGCTGGAGACGTGCACGGCGTAGGCGACCGCGCCGGAGACGGCATGCGTTGCGAAGACGACCGCGCTGGAGACCTTTGCGCTGGAGAAAGGCGAGGATTCGATGGCTTTCTCGTCTGATTTGTGAGCACAATGCATTCCTTTAGCCATAGAACGGTCAAGTTCTTGGCTTCTCCGAGTTCAGTCAACTCTTCGTCTTCACCTTCAGGAAAATCAAGCTTTACCCGCTCGAATCCGTTGACAACTTCATCGACCCTAACAACAGCGTAGCCCGTGGAACCGGAAGACTATGGTGAGTTGGTTCGTTGCCAATTGGTAAGGCATATCCGGCCGCCGCCTTGATGGTTATATTGACGACCTTCACGTGGAGCTCACAGGATGGCATTTCCGTGATCTCATCCACCGGGTGAATCATCGGCGGTGCATCATCACCCGTAGCTGCGTGGACGCAACGCTGCTTTGCGATGAGAATGTGCGGCGTCGGGAGCCTCGACTTCAACTTCTACCATGTGTACTGTTGCGCCGGTAGACACTATCTGCTGGCTAAGTGTGTTAATTTGGTCCTGCTGCTTCTTTGCTACATCCTGTGTCAGCTTTACCATTTCTTCAAGTTGACGCCTCCAGTTTGCCTGATTCTCTGCTTCAGCTGCCTCCTTGTCCTTTTTACGTTGACGGCTTCTATCTGGGTATAACTTTTTGGTGGAGTCGAACGCAACACTCCACGGAGGAGTGCCTTTTGTGCCTCGTGTACGCCCTCCGTGTTCCTTATTCCCTAGGGCTCGTGTGAGCTCGTCGTTCTCTCTATCTGGCACGAACTTCCCATCTTTAACGTCCTTTATTGCGTCTCTCAGCTTCTCTATGGGTAGAGGACGACTCTTTTTATGCCTTAGGTTTATATTGCTTTTCCTTCGGCGTCCAACCTGCCCCCATGCCCGTATAACCATGACCTTGTCCGCTCGACCCACAAGAACGGCTCGGGAGTGATCCCCTGCTGAATCAGGTTGTTCTCCCATGTCTCCCACTTGGGAATAGAACCCTTGTAGCCACCTTGCCCCATAACATGGTGATATACCTTTTTGGCGGCATTTTTCTCATTTGTTTTCGTCCTTTCCAGTTCATTCTCTGCCAGCTTGTACTTCACGAAGTCTGCCCATACGGGTTTTATTTTCTCATACCCTTGAGTGAAATCAGGAGTCTTGTTCTTCTTAACATAATCAAGGTTCAATCTTTTCTTCCAGTTTTTGAATTGCTCGGCCATCTTTTTCAGGGTCCACGCTTTGACCTTTTCCCGTATCTCATGTTTCATTTTAGTAACATCGGCCTCAGTCACATCCGCTTCATTCTCGTCCACCTCCGGCACGGGTAAGTTGAAATTAGCCAAAATCTTTGAGAAAAGATGATCTTTGGCTATTTTGCCGACATATGAAATTCCTTGTTTCCGCGGATCTTTTGGCTCATTCCACTTATTAACAGTGATCGGGATGTGATCTCTAACTAGCACTCCGCATTGCTTCACAAATTTTTGGGCAACATCAGCGGGAAGCTCGGGTGCGCCGTCTGCTGTGATCGTGTCGATCCTGTATCTTTCTGTATCTTTCAACTTCTTTGTTGCGCCTCGTTTAGTCTTTTTTCCGGTTGATATATTTGAACCGGATGGCTAAAAATATAAAGACTGTTAATACATGTATATAGACAACGGATGCTTCATTAATTAACATATATATATATGCACCTCGGAGCCGGTGTTTGTAATTAGTATGGTTCCACCGGAGCCGTCGGCTGCTCCCATCGGAGCCGTCGGCTTCTCCCTCATCGGAGTCGTCTCCCTGGGTGAGCACGGATCTCCCTCACCGGAGTCGTTCATCCACTGGCTCACATCGGGCTCTACGTCGGGCCCGCGGATTAAACCCTCGATCATTTTCGGCATCTTCGTCTCTTGGCTCCATACTATACAAAAAGAGTAAGTATACATTTCAGATCCAATTCATTAAAATTGCTTATGCATAATATAATTTAAAACATACGATAACATTTCTAGCATTCTTAAATTTATAACACTATCTTAATTAGATTTTCTAACATTCATAATTAATAATTTTAACATTCTTCAATTTCCTATATCAATTCTAAACGTACGAATCTAAAATTGATAAGTCTAATAACTAATAATTCTAACATTCTTAGATTTCCTATATCAATTCTAAACGTACAAATCTAAAATTGCTCAGTCTAATCTAAAATTTCTAACATTCTTAAATTTTTTATATCAATTCTAAACAAATTTAAAGTTAATAAGTCTAATCTAAAATTTCTAACATTCATAAACTAATAATTCTAACATTTGTAACACTAATAAAAAACAGTAATTAAGTAAAAAAAGGAAAAAAAAAAACAAAAAGGGGGTTAGGGCGAGATGGAGGCAGGCCTTACCTCCTGTTGGGACAGCGGCGGGCCCGCGGCGCGGGGCAGCGGCGGCGCGGGGCGGTGGAGGCCGGCGCGGGGCAGCGGCGGGCCGGCGGCGCGTGGGGCGAGGGGCGGCGCCGCAGAGGAGGACGCCGACGGGGGCGAGACGGGATCGAGGGGCGGCACCACAGAGGAGGACGCCGACAGGGCGAGGGGCGGCGTGTGGGGGGCGAGGGGTGGCGGCGCAGAGGAGGCGCCGACGGGGGCAATGAGCGGCGCCGCAGAGGAGGGCGCCGACGGGCGAGGGGCGGCGCCGGGTGCGACGGGACGTAGGGACGGCGCCGCAGAGGCGAGGACGCCGACGGGGCGAGGGGCGGCGCGGGGGAACGGAAAAAATGGGCAGCCTGGCGGCGTTACTTTCGTCCCTGCGCGCGGTCTGGAGCTGAGGGGGGGCGGTGACGTGTATATATCCTATCCCCCTTTCGTCCCGGTCGGTGGCAACAACCGGGACGAAAGCCCCTTCCGTCCCGGTTGGTGCCACCAACCGGGACGGAAGGGGCTTTCGTCCCGGTTATTGCCACCGACCGGGACGGAAGGCCCGGCTGGTCGCGCACCGGGACCAGAAGTACTTTTGGCCAATTGTTTTAGCGCCAAAATTTGAATATATTAAATATGCACGTGAATAACTTTTATATAGTTTCAAATTAGGAAAAAATTACAACATTAAAATTGTTTGAATTTGCATAACTAATTCAAATCCGTTTTCTGTTTAACTAAATAATTATTCTAACTATTCAAACTATTAACTATTTCACTATTTGCACTTAATTTAAATATAAATATCTTATATTGTTTTAAAATTAGTAATAATTACTTTAAACAGAAAACAGACGCTGAAATACAAATTTCTTTTCTACCGTGCTCGGACGCCACGGATGATGTTCCCGTGCACATTAATACCCGAGTGCCAAGTCAACAATGACCCAAGCATGCATGGATGAATGTGTTAAACACTGATCCGGATGTTTTGTATTTGGGAGATGAACTGACCGGTGTATGAAGCTGGGCTATATATATATAGGGTCCTCTGGCTCACAAAGTGTTGAGTTAGGGTTTTGATCCAACGGTTAAGAAACACATCCAACGGCTCACAGCAGCTCGAAAGAAACACACTGTAGCCCTGATCGGACGGCTCACAACAGCTCGAAAAAAACACACCCGGATCCAACGACTCAAGAGCGCTTGAAAGAAACACACGATCCGTGTGATTCTATCTGATTGGTCCAAACGAAACCCTAATTCCCATTTAGTCCCGGTTGGTGTCCCCAACCGGGACTAAAGGGATGATCCGTTTCCCAATGAAACCATAACCCATTTAGTCCCGGTTGTTGTCCCCAACCGGGACTAAAGGGATGTTTTCTTCTCGCTATATATATGTATACATTGCCACTGCATTGCCATAAACACATACAAACTCACCACTCTCTCATGGCTTCTACCGTACCCACTCTAACATTCATCCAGGCGGAGGCACTTTCCGCCTCGAACTACCCCTGCCCGTGCGGCTACAACGTTCCCGCCGGTTGGATGCTGAGCGCCGGAGGAGTGCCGGTCCCTCTTCCTCAAGGTGTGGCGCGTCGGGCGGCCATCACAAACCACTACTACCACGAGCTCACGCCGGAGCAGCGGAGGAATCCCAGTTGGCATCCCGATAACCAGCATACTTGGGATGTCTTCTTCATCAATCGGCGTGAGAGGGCGCTCGCCAGGTATGAGGAGGACGGTCTGCCTCCTGGGAACTATCACGAGGCCGGTCGTCGGCTATGGTGGTCCGGCCGGACTCTACAGAGCGTCATGGACTACATCAGGGCCGGCGATATCCCTCGCCTGCGCTACCCTCAGGCCCAGCCCTGGAGTCGTGATCCTCCGAGGGTGTGCAGAGCACCGTCAGACGATAGTGACGACGACGGCGGCGGCGACTACGACGACTACGAGTACATGTACTATAGGCCTAGGCAGGAGTATGACTAGTAATCGATGCACTTTTGCCATTATGTACTGCCTTGTTTATTTAGATCTATGCTCTCCGTTTAGATTTAGATCCAATCTTGCCATTATGTGTACCGTGCCTTGTTTATCTATCGAAATACATGTCCCCTCTTTTAAACGTCTATCGAAATGCCATTAGATCTGAATCCAACAAATCAGGAAAAATCACACGGAAAACAGAAAACAGACGAGCTAGAGGGCCACTGTTTTCCGGAATACAACAAATTATTTTATTAAACAGCCAACAGAAAACAGACGCGCTAGCGCGCTACTCTTCGTCCCCGTCGTCGTCGGTGACCTCCTCGTCGTCGGAGGAGGTGCATGATGGTATTTCCGAGATAGGCCCCCACCTCGGATCGTCGGAGGCCCAAACTTCGCCGGCGTGGTCGGCCCGACGGAGCGCTTGCAGCGCCTTCGTCCTCGCCTCCCGAGCGGCATCTAACTCGAGGTGGCTTTCGAGGCGCCGCTCCGCCCGCTCAGCCGCGCGGGTCTGCCATAGCTCCTCGTCGGCGCTCTCCTCACCCGGATTGTTCCGGTAATACTCGCGGACCACACGGTCGTCCCTGGCGTCGACTAGGCCCTGAAACGCGCGGTGCCTGAGGTGGCGGTGGTCGGCGGCAGTGACGATCTGCGGCGTCGGCGCCCTGGCCTCCGCTTCCCAGAGGGTGTGGCAGTCGCTAAAATTCATCAACGACCGCGGGCGGCTGAGGCGCCAGGCCGCCGCGTCCCAAGCGCGGGCGGCCTCCGAGGCCGTCGCAAAGGAGCCGAGGGGGATGCGGTCGTCCCCGAAGCGGATAGTCGCGGTGAACATTCCGTTCTGCCGCGATCGAACTCCGCGGAAACCGGTAGTGTTGTTCCTCCTCGGAGGCATGGTGGTGGCACGACGGTGCGTGGAGTGGAGGTGCGGCAGTTTATAACGCGCATTCATGGCCACGCGTTACAACTCCCGCGCCACGCGCAGGACTCCCGCGCCACGCGGCAGGACTCCCGCGCCACGAGGTACAATACACACTACCACCCACACCTCTCTCTCACTCCCCCAAGCTTAAAAAAAAGGGACAGGGGCTGTGGCCGCATTTGTAGGGGAAGGGACATTGGTCCCAGTTAGGGGTATGATCCGGGACCAATGCCCATGCGCGCGCCACGTGGCCTGTGGCTAGGGATTCGTCCCGGGTCGTGCCACGAACCGGGACCATTGGCTCCCCACGAACCGGGACAGATGCCCCCAGGTGGTTTCTGCTGCCTCGGGCACACGAACCGGGACCAATGCATGGCACTTGTCCCGGTTTTTGGTGCAACCGGGACAGATGCCCCCTGCCCCCCTGGACGAAAGGGGTTGTTTCCACTAGTGTTGCTGGCATTTCGTCGAACATGTCACGCCATGGTGCTGCCTGCAGCACTGCCAGATGCATGGTTCATCGCTGGCTGCCTGCAGGAGGAGAGGGGATGGTGCCTTCTTCTTGACGTCCGGCTTAGGGCGATGCAGAGGAGGGCCAACAGGAGGGCACAAGCGAATTCCCTACCGCCTTGTGAAGGAAGGGCTCGCTGGCAAGCGAGGCTCTGGTCCTCACCTTCACTGTTGGGGAGCTTCCGCTTACCGCTGCCTTCACCGCTCGGAGCTACCACCACCGACAGTGTGGTTGCCTAGGCTAGAGCTAGGGGAATGGGGAGCTCCAGTGGCCTGTGTAGGGGTATGAACGGCGGGTCGGGCGGAGCGGATGTTATGCCCTTGGTGTGGCGGCCGAGCTCCCAGATGGCGGTGTTCCATGGCTGTGGCGGCCGGCGATTTGTGCCGGAGGAACCCTAGCCTAGCAACGAGAGAGACCTATATGATCCCGCGCAACGAGCCAAATCGGGCGAAGACAAGAAACGAGCCCGCTCGGCCAGCGCCGAACCGGCCTTCGCCACGTGGGCATCGCCGGAAGTCCGGCAGGTGATACTCAATTCCTGTTTTAGATGAGAATAGCAGTGGCCCTAGCGCACTCCTCCTCTCCGCCGCTCGCTCGTCTCTACACGTCGCAATCGCGTTTCGTGAATCGAGACTCGAGGTGAGTCAACTTTTGCATCTATAACGCGTCACGGCTTTGGTCGTTTGGGTCGCTTCCGGACCGTGTGCTGCAACCGAGTCGGATGTGTTAGGGTTTTCTGAATCGCCCTATAAAATGCACCGGCGAACGGAAGAGCGGGTTTTTGGAATCAGTCGCTCTTGTGATTCTGTATGGGGGGTCCTCATGCGACTGCTCACCGCCTTCACCATGGGTCGTCTACCGAATAGGTCAAGCGCTCATGCGTACCGCCATCTCAAGCATAGTCTACTCTCACCCGTCTTCACCAACGTTGTAATCATCAATGTTACAACTAATTAGTTCATCAATTATGTTTGTGTTTAACATGTTAGTAGCTATTACCGTCATGCTTAATATTATGGAATTAATCATGGATTTTATGCCTAATTATTCAATCCAAAAACCTAATTCCAGAAAAATTTCCTGAACTAATTATGCCTAGTTTTGTCGATGCAATGATACCAGAAATTTTTACCAGTACACACTTTAAGAGATGGTAAGTGAGATGTCAACTCTGGTTTTAGTCCATTAAAGTGTGGGTCATAATTAGTAATGTCTACCAATAAATATCGTAATAAATTCAACACCAATACTAATTTTAGATGTTGTGTTCTGAGTATCCATGATGGACGTCTATGCGATGTGTAGATGCACATTGGAGACGACAAGGAGGTCCAGGAAGCAATGAAATACGGTTATGGAGAGATTTAACGATTACAAGATGATGAATAACCATTCTGTAGTACAACAAATTCATGAAATGCGATGGACTGCGAGAGAGATCGAACTCCTCAAGTGTGTGATTTCTAATAAGTTTGTGGCTGGATGCATTATTGCAAACCTGGCTTCTTCATGGAGGAGTTTCGCCACATATCTCAATCATAAGAGACCGGTAACGGTTGAAAACTTGATAGCGACTCTTGATGTTGAGGAGAAAACTCGGGCGAAGGACACAAATGACAGAGGTGGTGAGAGTCAGTCTAGCGCCAACATGGTGCACAAAAATCATCACGTCAAGGAAAACATCAAGAACAAAGGGAATTAACAAGTCCAAGTTCAATAGTCATGTTAATACTACTTTGTTCAAGAAGAAGAAGAAGATGTTGAACAAGGCCGGGCTCAAGTGCTATACCTATGGATTGCTCGACCACTTTTCCAAAACGACTGCCCGGATCGTGCAGACAAGAAGGGGAAAACGGCTCTAAGAATTTCAATGTTGTGACTACTGGCAGTGCTAATGCGTACGGTAATTTACCGATGGTAGTATCAAATTTTTAATCCCCATTGATACGGGTGCTAATGTTTATGTGTGCGCTGACATCTCTATGTTCACTTTTCACTAGGTCGCTCGGGATTCTTCCGTCCTAATGGGGAACGGGTCAATGCTATTGTTCGCGGTGTTCGCATAGTAGAGAAGTTTACTTCGAATAAGAATCCCGTCAGCGGCTCCCTTCTTTGAAAAGATAGGTTTAAATTAGTCTTTGAGTCCAGTAAAGTAGTTGTGTTGAGACTAAAAACAATATTGATAAATTTTATTAGTGCAAAGGCTTCTTTCGCTTCAACTTTCCGAATTTTGCAATAAGTACATAAACTATATTTGTGGCCATGTTGATTGATGACCCACAAGTATAGGGGGTGTATCGTAGTACTTTCGATAAATAATAGTGTCGAACCCAACGAGGAGCAGAAGGTATTGACAAGCAGGTTGGATAGAGGATTCACTGTAAACACTAGCAAACGGGTTTTTGGAGATTTTTGATATAGCAGATAAATAAACTGCAAGTAAATAAAAGACAGTAAATAGTATTGCAGGAAGTGGCCTAATCTTTTGAGAGCAAAGGACAATCCGGTTGTTCTACTTATGATTACCAAACGTTCTCGAGGACACATGGGAATTTCGTCAAGTGCTTTCGTTTCATTACGGTTGATTAATATCAATTTGTTCGTGAAGTGTTGTGTGGGTGAACCTATGCTAATGCACCGCCCAACTAGGACTAATACATACTTGTGATTATACCCCTCATAAGCATCCGCAAATACAAGAAAATAATTAAGATAAATCTAACCATGGCCTTAAAACTCTGGGATTCTACGCTCCCTCGTGCATTGGTTTCCTAACGGGGGTTTAGGTTTCTGTCACTCCGGCAACGCCATAGTTAGTAGCCAAATACATAATGCATCCTCCTAGGCCCATAAAGGTGAAGTATTATGTAGTCGAACTTAAATACCGAACCACGAGATATTACTTCAACATAACTTCACTACTAACATCATGACTTCTCCCATGTCCTCAAGAACTAAATGAACTACTCACAAGACATCATATGGATCATAATCAGAGGTGATATAATGGATAATAACAATCTAGTTCATAAAGTGCTAACACCAATAAATATCACAAGCATCGACTACTAAAAAGTAATTGACACCGGGAGAGAGATCTAATGTAAAACAACGATAGAGGTCCCTAATTGTTACAGCGGCATGAAGGTTGATGATGAGAGTGATGGTGTTGGTGGTGATGATGATGAATATGACGATCTTGATGATGCTCGGAGCGATGATGGTGACTATGGAGATGATTTACCCTCTCTGGAGAGAAATTTTTCTGGCAGATTTCTCCCTGCCGGAGAGATTTTCTCTCTCTGGTGTTTTTCCCTTGAGGCGGCGGCGGAATAATTCTTCGATGATCTTCTGGGGCTTAGGGTTCCATGGGGGTCAAGTACGCAAAAGGGGCGCCCAGGAGTGGGCCAGGGGGACAAACCACCCCCAGGCGCGGCCAAGGGGTGGGGCGCGCCGCCTGGTGGTGTGGGCCCCAGGTGGCCCCCCTCCGGGTGCCCTTCTGGCTCACTTCCTCCTCGGACCTTCTAAGACTCCTCCGGTATCCCTCCCTCTTCTTTTGATCTTCTGAAATAGGGTATCTCGACGGTGTTTTTTCCATCAAATTTTTGGTTCCGGTGTTTATTCTCCAAAAATTATAAAACATGCAAAATAAGATAAAATAACATAAGTGATGTATCATAACATGAAATAGATCGATGAATAACAGAAAATAACAATATAAAACAGTGATGCAAAATGGACGTATATACCCCTGCCATGCTTAGACCTCGCTTGTCCCCAAGCGAAACTGAACTCAGTAAACATGACCACAGGTTTATGGAGTAAGGTGTTGATAAATAAAATACGGACAAGAGGCATCACATCTAACAAAAAACAAGTCATTTTAGACAACAACTTTCTCTCATATAATCGAACTTGAAATAAGTAAAGGAACAATAAAGGTGCAAAAAGTAAATCAAAAATGGTAAAGGAAAAAATTCGTTCTTGGTCAGAGAACAATTAACATTGTACTTATCTTTCGATCAGAGTCTTTATACTAGAGATTATATTGCAGAGTGTATCATGCTCAATTATAACGGTCTCTTTGCACACATTGGTAACTTTCAAAGTGGTATTCAAACAGATAAAAGAATTTGTACAAACAAAGAAGAATAAGGATCATGATTGAGTAAATCAAAATACAGATGGATGAATCACAACAACTCAAATGCTTGCTTAAGACAGAAAGAAGTAGGTTTACTGACTAAACATAAAGGTAAAATATAGGCCCTTCGTAGAGGGAAGCATGGATCACTCATGTGCTAGAGATTTTATTTTGTAAAACAGAGGTATAAAATGGTTGACACCCCTTCCAACCTTTCTTACACAAACCATGGCTAACCGAATACTCGGGTGCCTGCCAACAATCACATACCATGGAGGAGTGTCTAATTTTGAGAGAGGTGTATGTTTATGTCAACGAATGGCAAACCGAAAATACAGTACGTCACAAGCCAACTAGACTTCACAAGAGCGTCTCCCATAGAAGGACCAATTGGTATAGAAGGTCCTCTCTCTTTATATTTTGTTTACACAATTATGCTTTGACTGATAAATTAGGGGTAAAAATAGTGAATATTATTTGTATTATTATTTGGGGCTGGGAACCCCGCTGCCAGCTCTTCTAGCATTCGGATAAACGGATGAAGCCACTAGTCCTGGGTGTGAAATCCAATCAACAAGTGCGATAAAGATTCTCTATTTGCGTCCTCATGAGCTAAAACAGGGGCACAAAACAGGTGTAATTTTGAAGGTTTAAAGGTAGCACACAAGCAATTTACTTGGAGTGGCGGTGAAATACCACGTATAGGTAGGTATGGTGGACACAAATGGAAAGGTTTTGGGGCTCAAGGTTTGGATGCACGAGAAGCATTCCTTCTCACTATAGGTTTTTGGCTAGCAAGGTTGGGTAGCAAGCATAAGAATTGAGGTAAAACAAACAAATATATATATGATAAATCCAATCATTCAATCTTCCTTGAAGGTACAAACAAACTTATTTGAGAATACTAAGCTTATGGGCTAACAAGAAAGAAACATCATGGAATAATATATCTACATGCAACTCCCTCTTTTCTACTTAAGTCTCAACGTATTGTTCCTACTGACCAATGCTAAGCTTTCGAAAACCAACTAGATTAACTTGAAGCACCAAAATTGGTACCAATACTAATAACAAGATCCATCACATAACAAAAATTGCAAAATAAAATAAAGTAGAGCAAGTAGATGATGAAACTTCTCATTAATATTTCATTACGGCAACTCAAACCAAGGGATACAATGATAACCAACTAGAGAGTGACACTTCCATACTGCAAACTATCCTATATGATATTTCCTCTACTCACAATATGACTCTACTAAAAGGTCAAAAAGGGTGAAAGATAAAGGTGTGGTACCGCGGCACTCCCCCAAGCTTGGAACAAGCCAAGGGGATGTTGATGACCCACAAGTATAGGGGGTGTATCGTAGTATTTTCGATAAATAAGAGTGTCGAACCAAACGAGGAGCGGAAAGTGTTGACAAGCATTTTCGATGAAGGAATAACTGTAAATACTGGAAAATAGATTTGTAGGGGTTTTTGATATTGTAGATAAATAAATTGCGAGTAAATAAAATGCAGTAGTAATAATTGCAGCAAGTGGCCCAATCCTTTCTTCAGCAAAGGACAAGCCGGTGGTTTTACTTATGATTAACGAACGTTCTCGAGGACACACGGGAGGTTTCTGTCAAGTGCTTTTGTTCCATGCAGCTGAATAATGTTCGGTGTTTTGATAAGTGTTGTGTTTGTGAACCTATGCTAATGCACCATCCCATGCAGGACTAATACATACTTGTGATTATACCCCTTGCAAGCATCCACAACTACAAGAAAGTAATTAATAAATAAATCTAACCATAGCAACTGTGGGATCCTACGCTCCCTCGTGTAGTGGTTTCGTAACGGGGGTTTATGTTTCTGTCACTCCGACAACCCCACAATTAGTAGACAAATACACGATGCATCTGCCTAGGCCCATAAATGGTGAAGTATCATGTAGTCGATGTTCACATGACACCACTAGGAGAATAACACCACAACTTAAATATCAAACATTAAATATTATTCAACATTACTTCACTACTAACAACTTGACTTCTCCCATGTCCTCAAGAACAACACAAACTACTCACAAGACATCATATGGATCATAATCAGAGCTGATATAATGGATGATAACAATCTGGTCATAAAGTGCAAACACCGATAAATCTCACAATCATCAACTACTAACAAGTAATCCACACCGGGAGAGAGATTTAATGCAAAACAACGATAGAGGCCCCTAATTGTTGGAGCGGGGTGATGGTGGATGATGAGGGTGATGGTGCTGGTGGTGATGATGATGATGACCTATCTTGATGATGCCCGGAGCGATGACGATGACAATGGCGGTGATTACCCCTCTCCGAAGAGGAATTTCCCCGGCAGATTTCTCCCTGCCAGAGAGCTTTTCTCTCTCGTGTGTTTTCCGTCCCGAGGGGGCGGCGGAATAATTCTTCGATGATGGTATGAGGCTTAGGGTTTCCTGGGGGCCAAGCACGCGAAAAATACCCCCCAGAGGTGGGCCAGGGTGGCCACACCCATCGGTGTCGCGGCCAAGGGGGGCGCCACCCCATGGTGTGGGCCCCTGGTGGCCCCCCTCTGGGTCTCCTTCTGGCTGGGTTCCTCCTCTGAACTTTTAGGACACCCCCGGTGTCACACTTCTTCTTCTGATCTTCTGAAATATGGTATCCCGACGGTGCTTTTTCCATCAGATTCCTGGTCATGGTGTTTATTCTCCAAAAATTATAAATCATGCAAAATAAGATAAAATAACATAAGGGATCACGACGGGAGAAACATTAAACGCCACGGGGATTCCATACGCCGACGGCCAAATATCGGGGCCGTCGGCGTATGCCAGAAAAGCCAGTGGAAAATGAAAAAAAATTGCGATACGCCGACGGCAACCCCGTCGGCCTATCCTAGTTTTTTTTTTGCTCTCTCTCACCATTTTGTGCATAACATCTGCATTCGAACTCGGATTTCGACGTTCTTTAGCTTGTTTCGAAAAGTAGAAACATATCTACATCATCATGCATATTATTTAAGCTAAATTCTTAAAACAAAATCATGAGAAAGATCGTGAGCAAACTATGAGGTACCAAAAAATGATTTTTGCCAAAAATCGTGAGCAAACTATGAGGTACCTGTAGTTCAAATTTGACCAGTTTCCAGCGGAATCGGCAGAAACTTGTGTTTTTCAAAAGAGGTGGATGGAAACCTTTTCATATGAAACAAATTGGTTATTTGTGCATCTAACATGGTCTAGTATTTTCAAAAATTGTAGCTCTAGATTTTTGCAACATATTTATGGTAGGTTCTTCACAAAAAGAAACCTTTTTTACACTCGGAAAATAGAAAATGGTTTTTTGCTTCAACGAAAAGGAAAACTTCCTCCGTGCTTCCAAGATGCATGTTTTTTTGGAATATGGGAACATTTAAACAAACTATGCCATGGATATGACCATAACACTCGTCATTTGGCCCGAAACCCTAGAATGTTCGGAGGAGATAGCTTATTTTTGTGAACATTTTCAACACAATTGTCGTATTCCAAGTTTATTATTTTTGGTGTATACTAGGACCTATATAATGACACCACGTGAAAGTCTCGCATCATTTTGGGTTGTTTTGAATTTGTTGGAATTTTCTAAGCCAGTTTAAGGAAAAAGTCAAGGCGGCGGGCATGACTATTCGTAGCTAGGGTTGAATATTGAGAAAATCTTGGTGTATATATGATGGGGATCAAATGGCTGTTCATCTACCTTTATCCTTGGAAGCTCAGGCGGGGTTGAAATAGGTACTTGTGTACCTAAAAATTATTTTTTCCAAAAATCATGAGCAAACTATGAGGTACCTGTAGTTCAAATTTGACCAGTTTCCGGCGGAATCGGCAGAAACTCGTGTTGTTCGAAAGAGGTGGATGGAAACCTTTTCATATGAAACAAATTGGTTATTTGTGCATCTAACATGGTCTAGTATTTTCAAAAATTATAGCTCTCAAGTTTTGCAACATATTTATGGTAGGTCCTTCACAAAAAAAACCCTTTTTTTACACTCGGAAAATAGAAAATGGTTTTTTGCTTCAATGAAAAGGAAAACTTTCTCCATCAACATTGTCCGTGCTTCCAATATGTATGTTTGTGTGGAATATGGGAACATTTAAACAAACTATGCCATGGATATGACCATAACACTCGTCATTTGGCCCGAAGCCCTAGAATGTTCGGAGGAAATAGCTTATTTTTGTGAACACATTTTCAACACAACTGTCGTATTCCAAGTTTATTATTTTTGTTGTATACTAGGACCTATATAATGACACCACGCAAAGGTCTCGCATCATTTTGGGTTGTTTTGAATTTTTTGGAATTTTCTAAGCCGGTTTAAGGAAAAAGTCAAGGCGGCGGGCATGACTGTTCGTAGCTAGGGGTTGAATATTGAGAAACTCTTGGTGTATCTATGTTGAAATAGGTACTTGTGTACCTAAAAATGACTTTTTCCAAAAAATCATGAGCAAACTATGAGGTACATGTAGTTCAAATTTGACCAGTTTCTAGCGGAATCGGCAGAAACTTGTGTGTTTCAAAAGAGGTGGATGGAAACCTTTTAATATGAAACAAATTGGTTATTTGTGCATTTAACATGGTCTAGTATTTTCAAAAATTATAGCTCTCAAGTTTTGCAACATATTTATGGTAGGTCCTTCATAAAAAAACCTTTTTTTACACTCTGAAAATAGAAAATGATTTTTGCTTCAATGAAACGGAAAACTTCCTCTGTCAACATTGTCCGTGCTTCCAAGATGTATGTTTGTCTGGAATATGGGAACATTTAAACAAACTACGCCATGGATATGACCATAACACTCGTCATTTGGCCCGAAACCCTAGAATGTTCGAAGGAGATAGCTTATTTTTGTGAACACATTTTCAACACAACTGTCGTATTCCAAGTTTATTATTTTTGGTGTATACTAGGACCTATATAATGACACCACGAAAAGGTCTCACATCATTTTGGGTTGTTTTGAATTTTTTGGAATTTTCTAAGCCGGTTTAAGGAAAAAGTCAAGGCGGCGGGCATGACTGTTCGTAGCTAGGGGTTGAATATTGAGAAACTCTTGGTGTATCTATGTTTAAATAGGTACTTGTGTACCTAAAACTGATTTTTTCCAAAAATCATGAGCAAACTATGAGGTACATGTAGTTCAAATTTGACTAGTTTCCGACGGAATCGGCAGAAACTTGTGTTTTTCAAAAGAGATGGATGGAAACATTTTCATATGAAACAAGTTGGTTATTTGTGCATCTAACATGGTCTAGTATTTTTAAAAATTATAGCTCTCAAGTTTTGCAACATATTTATGGTAGGTCCTTCACAAAAAACCCTTTTTTTACAGTCGGAAAATAGAAAATGGTTTTTTGCTTCAATGAAAAGAAAAAAAATCTTATATATGATGGAAAATATTATATGGATGTCATATTTGAATTTCTCTCATTTTTCTAATCGATATAGACATATTATTTGTCAAATTTCGATTTACGGATTTATAGATATGAATTATTCAATATTAAATGGAAAAGGCAAACATGTTAATTATTATTTAAATTCAAGATTATTTAAATTCAAATTCATTATTAGTTATTATATTTTATTTAAATAATTGTTTGAATTCACAAAATAAAAGGGTGTGACATGATGTTCCAAGGGTTAAGGTTAACAGGATTGATTGGATAATATTATCAACAACAACACATCCGTTGTTTCTAGGTAGATCACAGGGAAGGAACTACGAAGTTAAGCTGGCTGGGCCTGGAGCAATATCATGATGGGTGACCGACCGGCAAGTGTTAGTAGAAACGAGTAATTTAGATTAGAATTACAAATTGTTAAAGATAAAAATAAATGTGACTATAGTGTGATTAAGTGGTTAAACAAGTGAAATAAAAATATGCAGAAAAAATTCAAAAAAAAAATTGAAAAAAAAAATTAAAATAATTGCGTGCCTATACGCCGGCGGGGCTCCCCGTCGGCCTAAACAGGATATGCCGACGGGGAAGCCGCTACGCCGACGGACGTAGAGGCCGACGGTGATACGCCGACGGCCATCGTCGGCCACTACATACGCCGACGGGGATTGGGGATTCGCCGACGGGGGGCACCGTCGGCGTCTTCACTGCCTCCCGTAGTGGATGCATCATAACGCGAAATATATCGATGAATAACATAAAATTATGATATAAAATAGTGCTGCAAAATGGACGTATCAACTCCCCCAAGCTTAGACCTCGCTTGTCCCCAAGCGAAACTGAACTCAGAAAACATGACCACATGTTTATTGAGTGAAGAGTCGATAAATAAAATACAGACAGGAAGCATCACATTTATCTATGCACCAATCATTACAGACAGCAACTTTCTCTCATATAACTTAACTTGAAACGAGTAATGGGAGTCACAAACAATGATGCAAAAGAGAGAATCAAAATTGGTGATGGCAAACTTTGTTCTTGGTCAGAGAACATTTAATGATATCATACTTATCTTAGGTGAAGTCTTTATATCAAGGTTTATATTGTAGAGCTTAACATGTTTAATTATAACAACTCTTTTACAGTGATTCATAGTTTTTTAAGTAGTATTCATTCAGATAATATATAAAGCATGTTCTAAACAAAGAAGGATAGAAAACAAGATTGAATAGATCAATATATAGATGATGTGATCACAACTCAAATGCTTGCTGGAGACAGAAGGAAATGGGTTTAGTAACTCAACATAAAAGTAAAATAAAGGCCCTTCACAGAGGATAGCATTGACCACTCATGTGCTAGAGCTTTTATTTTAATAAACAGAGGTATAAAATGCATGACACTCCTCCCATCCATATTACACAAACCATGGCTAACCGAATCCTCGGGTGCCTGCCAACAATCACAATCCGTGGAGGAGTGTCTAATTTTGAGAGGTGTATGTTTATGTCAAAGAATGGAAAACAGAAAATATAGTACGTCACAAGCCAACTAGACTCACAAGAGAGGCTCCCATAGAAGGAAGCAACTGGTATAGAAGGTCATCTCTCTTTCTCTTTTGTTTACACAATTATTCTTTGACTGATAAATTAGGGGCAAAAAGAGTGAAGAGAATTTGTATTATTATTTGGGGCTGGGCACCCCGCTGTCAGCTCTTCTAGAATTCGGATAAGGGGATGAAGCCACTAGTCCAGGTGTGTGAGTCCAATCAACAAGTGAGATAAAGATTCTCTATTTGCGTCCTCATGAGCTAAAACAGGAACACAAAACAGGAGTAATTTGAAAGTTTTAAAGGTAGCACATGAGAAATTTACTTGGAGTGGCGGTGAAATACCACTTGTAGGAAGGTATGGTGGACACAAATGGCAAGGTTTTGGGGTTTAAGGTTTGGATGCACGAGAAGCATTCCCTCTCTGTATAGGGTTTTTGGCTAGCAAGGCTGGGTAGCAAGCATAAGAGTTAAGGGAAAACAAACAAATATACATATGATGAAACCAATCATGCAATATCCACTGAAAGCCCAAGCGATCTTAACTTATGAATACTAAGTTTATGAGCTAATATGTAAATTCATCTTTCTTATACTAGCATCTCAAATTATTATTTCTGCTGACCCAAGCTAAGTTTGCCAAAACCAACTAGATTAACTTGATGATCTCGAGAGTGATACCAAATACTAATAACAAGCTCAACCATATGACAGAAATTGAAAACTAAAATAATGTGTGCATAAAGTAAATGATGAAACTTCTCATTAATATTTCAAACCGGCAACTCACACCAACGGATACAACGATAATCAACTAGGGAGAGACACTTCCATACTGCAAACCATACTATATGATAACTTCTCTACTCATGATATGACTCTACTTAAAAAGTAAAAAGATGAAAGATAGTGATGTGATACCGCGGCACTCCCCCCCAAGCTTGGAACAAGCCGAGGGGATGCCAAAACCAATGACAAATCAATTCTTCGGTGGTGCTGGTGAATCCTTCTCGATGAGCTTATCAATTGATTTCTTCAGATCTTCAATCGCGAACATAAGCATACGCATCACCTCTGTATTGCGATCAATACAGTTTGCATGCCTGTCGGACTGTGAATACCAGCCACCAAGATTTTTCCCCACTCTTCACTGGGTTGAGAGCTTCCTTCATCTGAACGGTTAGAACGATTCATATCCCACATAGAGGGAAAATCCCTATGGGGCACCTTTTTGCACTGATAATCATGAATTAATGTGTGGAAGTAGTTCTTGACGCCCGCAGCAGGTGTCCTCGAAGCTAAGGAGTGACGTGGAACCTTCCCTCCAGTGCTCATCCGCGCGCTTCTCTTGAGCTTCAAGGGATTAGCCACCATTCCAATGCTTGCGATGGTGGTGCGTGGATGCACTTGAGGACTTTCTTCTAAATCTCCTTCAGCTCCACTCTCGATCTCCTCCTCCGTCTTCAGGTCTTGGAGATCATCTTCCTTTGGTCCCTTCCGATTGTTGTCGTTGCCGGAGACCATGATGCTTCTAAAACCGAAAACAGATCCTGGTAGAAACAGCTGAAACAGAAACACGACGAGAAAACAATATACGGACCTCGGGGGGTCCGGGTGATTATATAGCAAAAAGTTTCATAACGAAAGGAAAGTCCAGGTCGAAAACGAGTCGTAGAGGGCCTCCAGGGCGCCCATACCATAGGCTGGCGCGGCCAGGGGTAGGCCCGCGCCACCCCATGGTGTGGAGCCTCCGGGCTCCGTCTCCGCCTCGTTTCCGGCTCATAATTTTTCATATTTTCCAAAAACAGTAAAAATAAAAGTTGGAAGATGTTTCGCGAACGTTTTCTTACCAAAACTGATACCTATTCGAAAACTGACTATGTAGTTTCTGAAATATGCTTCTTAATAAATTCCTCCGGGATCATGGCTCGAATACAATCAACATTTTCATTATAAGGATCTCCAGAAATATAAGGCTTGAGTCTTTGGCCATTCACCACTTGTGAGGAGTTGTCTTCAAGGGAAACAATTTTAATTGCCCCTAAACGATATACCTCTTCGATAACAAAAGGTCCTTCCCATCGCGAGAGTATTTTTCCTGCAAAAAATCTGAGACGAGACCCTATACAATAGCACTTTCTCACCAACATGAAATTCTCTTTTAATAATTCTCTTATCATGCCACCTTTTAAATTTCTCTTTAAAGAGCTTAGCATTTTCATCTGCTTCACTCCTCCATTCATTTAAAGAACTTAAGTCAAGCAACCTTTCTCACCAGTAAGTTTAAAATCTCTATTAAGGTCTTTCACTGCCCAATAAGTTTTGTGCTCTAATTCTAGGGGCAAGTGACAACCTTTTCCGTATCTGCTTCAGCTCCTTGAGAGTCTCCCGTGTGTGGCCGGGCAGATCCCGAGCCTCTCGCGGCGGCGCGGCCGGCCGGAGATGGCGAAGGAGATGCGCCGGAGACCCCTCTGTAGATAGTAGGTTTAGATTTGGTTGTCGTTGCTTCGTTGTGGTTGCTGTTGTGGGTAGGTCGCCGGCCATAGCTGGTCATGGCTGGTGCGCCCGGAGCACACTGCTCTCGGTTGCAAAGCTCTCGTGGCAGGAGCTGTTGCTAGCGGGGGAGGTGAGGCCCGGCTTACCGAATAAGACCAGTCGGAGCAGTGATCTTGGTGGTGGTGTGGACGCGCTGCCGAAGTGGAAGCGCTCGTCGTGGCTCAGAGCTTCATGGTGGAGTTCTGCGGCGACTAGTTTCTTCTGCTGCTCCAATAAATCGTCCTTGATGGCTCCTCACTTCACCTATCATCTTCGTCTGCCTCCTCCCGCCCGTGGCAGGAGCTGGGAGTTCGATGGCGGACCGTATGCAGCGACTGGTGTTGGTGATGAGTTCGTGGCTGCTCGATGCTCCTGCTCCTTCTTCCTTCTTCATACATCAGGCGTTGTGGTACCGCAGGGTGGAGCTGAAGTGATGATGGGTGGTGGTGTCGAGCAGTTGGGGAGTTCGGAAGCTAGTTCATCGAGCGCATCATCGGCGGCCCGTATGTGCCGTTCGACATCCAAGGCCATGGTGTGGCCTATCTGCAAGCCGGCAGAAAGCTCCGGCATCTTGACAACCTCCAGTGTGAGGCCCTCTTCGGATCGAAGGCCGCGTTCTACGCCAGCTCGGAAGCAAGTGGCCATGTCCCCGCGACCGGGCATGGTGGCGGCGCTCTCGATTCACAGCGCGGCGATGGAGAAAGAGGAAGGACCCGATTGCGTTTTCTTATTTTTTAGTGAGGTCTTTTCTGCTTTTACCAAGGACCTATGTGTAATTCTTTACTTTATGGGGTCCTTTGCAATATTCTGTACATCCACCGCCTGGTTTTAATGTAATGCTTCCAGCCCTTTCGAGGGCTCTCCTGTGTTCAAAAAAAAGGAGACATTCCCATGGGATTTTTATAAGCAGTTCTATAAGCCCACAAAGCATCATTTAATTTCTTAGCCAGTTTTTTTCTAGATTTGTTAACAGTCTTTTGCAAGATAGATTTGATTTCTCTATTTGATAATTCTACTTGCCCACTAGTTTGAGGATGATAGGGTGAGGCAATTCTATGATTAACATCATTTTAGCAAGAGTCTTACTAAAACCACCATGAATAAAATGAGAACCCCAATCTGTCATAAGATATCTAGGTACACCAAACCTAGAGAAAATACTATCTTTAAGCATTTTTATTGAGGTTTCACCATCAACACTTTTAGTAGGTATAGCTTCTACCAATTTAGTAACATAATCAACAACAACAAGAATATGAGTGTAGCCTTTTGAAGGAGTGTGACGCCCCGAGATCGGGCACTATGCAGATTTCAGCATTCCCGCCAAAATCCACATAATAACCGATTCCAGGTTGCCACGTCTGATAACATTACAACAGTTCACGAATAATCCACAACAACAACAGCACAGATATATACAAGAAGACTCAAACGAGTCAAGGATACAACTGATACAATACAAAGATCCAAATAACAGCGGAAGGAACAATATATCGTCCGTCTACGGACAAGATACAAATTGGACTAAGAGTCCTGAAGATAACCGAGAGTGTCCAATCCCTGCCCAGGCCAAGACGGAGGGATTCCCAAGCTAACGTCGTCATACTTCAAACCTGTTGACTGCAATGTTGAATATGCAGCCACGAAAATGAATTCGTGGGTCAGTACGGTTAAGTACTGGCAAGGGGATAAACCATACTCACAAGATACCGGCGTAACCAGTCATCACAAGATACAAACACTTTGGGTACAACGGAAAGGAAGGGATTATTGCAAAGGAGCGGCAGCGGGCTGCACTAACCAACTACAGAAACACGCTACAACTTCCGGCTAACAGAAAGAAGATAAGATAGCGTATCGAAACCAACTACACTAACCACCAAACAAACCCATCCAATGTTACCCCCTTCTAAGGAAGCAACCCAAGGATAACTCACACTGTTGATTAGGGTGAAGTTCAGGTTATTGTGACATTATGCCTATTACTAGTCAAATTATTATTAATTAGGTGTAAGTTGTCTGAGTACTTGTTAGCCAGCACTTTCACCAAGTAGTCACATAACCGCGGACAACACGGCTTCTCGAGAAGATTTATCCCTGCAGGGTGTGCTCCAGTACCCGTACACACTCGAGCCACCAACTAAAACTCAGGTTGGCTCGACACGACCCAAACCATCTCTACAACCCATCCTAGGAGCCACGGAGCTATAAGGTCCCAGCCACGCAGCCGAATACTCAGCACAGGTGTGCAAAACTCCCGCAGGACACAACACCCCGGCACTACAGGCCTCGCCCTATATGCATCATCATCATCATCAGTAACCAAGGGGGGCCAACCCATTATGCAATGGAGCAAATGGAACACCCGAACTAAGTGTGGCTCTTCGGACAAACTGCAGATCAGGTCTAAGTCGAGGGGGGTCCCATACTACCACCCGGATGCGGTGAGCACGCTCATCATGGATCAGTAGACAAGACTCTTTTCCTAGTTTCGACACCAGCCGGCTCCAAAACCCTAACCCGGGCCTCCTGCCGGTGCCTTAACATCAAGTTATTATTGTTACCCCAAACATTAACATGTTGTTGATTGAATTGAACCCAACTATAAACTAAACAGGTGATAAGACGGACAACGAGACTTGAGCGCAAACAACACTAAGCATGCAACTACGACACCAGGGCCAACGAGGTAAACAATCAATAGTTAATAGGAAGGGGAAGGAAAGGCTATATCATGGATGCAAGGTAAACATACGATAAGATCGAGACACAAGCATCGAATCAACAGGCTAGAATAAGAACAACGGGAAGAATCGGTAACAAGTGATGAAAGGCAGCCATAAGTAGCAAGTGAGTATACTTGCCTGAGATCCCGCAAGGTAGCAGAACTTGTCATTGCTCACATCATCTCAACGTCCTATCCGCGAAGAAGCAACGAACTAAAAGAAACACCGGATGCAACAATTACTACTACGGCAAAAAATCCAGCATGATCCTATTTTATATGCATGGCATGGCTAGATGCAACAGGGGAAACAACTTAAGCAATTTAATCGGAACCGGAGTCCGGAGAAATAGAGATTGGTTCAAGTTGTTTATCTAACCATCAAGTTAAATGTTGTTTAGCATGGAAAACAATAAGGTAGATGAGTTAGGCAATTTAAATGGAATGGGGCAACAGGTTGGAATTAATTAGCCCACACATTCCATATGTTGTCATATAGATGAACATGCATAACAAAATCTAAAATGCACAAGATAAGATGCAAACAGAGATATGAATGGCATGAACAGATTCCTTGCAATTTTCTGATTGGAAAACATATTTTATTTGTTTGATTTGGAATTAAAATGAATTAGTTATGAATTTGGCAATTTAAATTGCATTAAATAAGAGGTGAAACAATTATTCAAATTAATTGTTGCAAACCAGAAAACAAAGTTGATATTCAAGTGTGGCATGTGATTTTGGATGAAATTCATGTTTTGAGTATTTAATTTGGAGCAACCATTTGAAAGTTATTAATTATGCCATTTAATTAACCAATTTAAGGATTATTAAATAACATTAATTTTAATTGCCCAAAATGCAAAACAAAGTTGATATTCAGAAAGGTGGTTTCATTTTGAGTGGAAAACATATTTTGTTTGTTGAAATTGGAATTTAATTGAGCAAGTTATGAATTTTGCAATTTAAAAGATTTAATTAAAGCATTGAATTATTGCACCAACTTTAATTAGGAAAAACAGTAAAAAAAAATTATGGAAAAGGTTGAAAACATGTTGCAAATGTTTCAATGAACATTTAGAGCTATCAAACATAATTTTTGGGTTATTATTGAATTTATTATGCAATTTTCCATAAATAGTTTTATTCTGCCCTTTTTAGTAAACAGAGGAAAACATGTTAAAAATTAATTCAATTGTGCCCAAATAAAATACCAATGTGTAGAGTTTGTTAAGAAAAAATTTTAGAGTCCAAGTTTGCTTAAATTGGATGAGTAGAACTAAAGTTATGAAATTCCAAAGTTTCCAATTTTTATTGAATTTTTAGTAATTAATTATTTAGTGCCAAAATTGTTACAGAAATATATTGCAAACTTGGCATTAACAGAAAGAGCACAGAATTATGAAGCCACAGGATTTTGAACCATTCAAATTGGAGTTATATTCGATTTGATATTGATTTTAGAAGTAATGGCTCAGATCTAGGTTTCTGAAATTTCGGGCAGCAAAGAAAAAAAGACAGGAAATAAAAGGGGTGGCTTTATGCGCCTAAGGGGACTCGATCCTGGGACTTCCACAGCGCGCGCAAGGAACAGGGCCAGTGGGCTGGCTCGCTTGGTTGTGATAGGAGTGGTGTTCGACTGAACAAGAGGCAAAACAGCCACGCAAAACTGACGAAACTAAAGCGTACATCTGCAGGTACGTGCGACAGGGGGAAGCGGCCAGGGTAGATCGCCGGCGACCTGAAGCTTGGCTCGAAGGCCAGCGATCAGAGCAAGAAGGAGAGGGCCTAGGCCTGGGGGGGGTGCGCCTCACCTCGGTGCGATGAAGGGGAAGAGGAGGCGGACTGCTCGGGGAGGTCTTCGGGTAGATGCTGCAGAAGTGGTGGAGCAGGCAGGGTCGTGGCCGGGGAGATCTCATCGGCATCGTCGCTCCGGTGCCTCCCCGGGCCGGCTGAGGCAGCGAGGACGGAGAGGGGACCTCCCCGGTTCCATTCCCGGCCTCGGCACGGTCCGACGGTGACCAGGGCGGCGGCGCTACTAGCTGCAAGTGGCCGGCCATGGGAGCTCTGTCCCGGGTTCAGTCAAAAAAATTCAGAAAAGAAGAATTTGGGGCAGAGGAGAGAAGAGAGATTGGATGGTAGAACGGCGGCGCAGGAAGGGAGTAGAGAGAGTGGTTGGCTAGGGTTTGGGCTCGGGAGGGGTAGAAAAAGGAAGGAGAGGAGCAGGGCACATGGGGGGAGGCGCTCGGTGACAGCGACAGCGACCTCTCCCCCCGCGTCCGTACGAAGAAGATGAGGTGGAGTGGGCTGGGCCGAAATAGAACAGAGGGAGATGGGCCACTAGGTGGGCCGAGGGAAAAAGGGAGAAGGCTGGCTGCCTCTCTCCATTTTTTTTTTGCTTTTGATTTTCCTTATGAACATTTTTTTTTGTAAAGGATGAAAGAGGAATAGGAATAGAATTGGGGGGGTTCATTTTATTAAATATTTTTATTACTTTTCAAAACAGAAAATAAAAGCAAAGGTTAGCATTATTTTCACAAGTTTGAAAACTTTAATTTGATTTAAAGTTGTTAGTTGAATTTTTCAAATAGGGTTTGAGGGTGTTTATTTGATAATTAAATTTTATTAATTTGCAAAACAATAATTAAAGTAATTGTGAATATTAGGTCCAAAAGTTTGAAAGATTCAGTTGAGTTTTTAAGTGGTTATTTGAATTTACCATTAGGTTTTTAACAAAAGGGAAAATTTTATTTAGCAGGCAATTTAAATAATTTCAGCTTCAACTTATTGAAAACAATTTGAGTTGCAACTTTCAATTGAAATTTTTAGACATGTGTGAAAGTGTAAATTGTTTTGAATTGTTCAGTTGTGATGCAGACATGGTGCAATGCAATATGATGCATGTGATGCAAGCAAAAAGAAAAAAAAACAACCAACTCTACTTAGGGTAACACCCCAGGTGTTACAAGGAGGGAAAGGACCCATAAAGTCAAAACCCCAACAATCAAACTTTCAATAACAAGAGAATAATTCATAGGCATTTCATTACGTCTAGAAATATTTCCAACCCTTTGACATCGATCACGAGATAAAACAAATTTTCTAGCATCTTTAAAGAGAGTAGGCCAATAAAAACCTGATTGTAGAACCTTATGTGCAGTTCTTTCTCTAGAGTGATGTCCTCCATAAGCACTACTATGACATTTTCTCAAAATCTCTTGTTGTTCGTTTTTAGGAACACATCTTCTCATAATACCCTCAACACCTTCTTTATATAATTGTGGGTCATCCCAAAAATAATGCCTCAAATCATAGAAGAATTTCTTCTTTGCTGAGATGTAAAGGTAGGAGGCAAATACTTCGAAACAATAAAGTTATCATAATCAGCATACCATGGACTCTCTTGAGAGCTCACTTTTATAGCAGCTAACTGTTCATTAGGAGAACTATCATTAACAGGAATAGGGTCATGAGAGATATTTTCTAATCTAGACAAATTATCAGCAACAGGATTTTCAGCACCCTTCCTATCCATAATATGTAAATCAAACTCTTGTAAGAGAAGCACCCATCTAATAAGCCTAGGCTTAGCATATTTGTTTTCCATAAGTTACTTAATAGCAGCATGATCAGTATGAATAGTAACTTTAGAATAAACAATATACTGCCTAAATTTATCACAAGAAAAACCTACGTCTAGGAATTCTTTCTCAGTATTAGCATAGTTCTTTTGAGAAGCATCAAGAGTTTTACTACAATGATGAATAACATTTAACTTCTTATCTACCCGATGTCCAAGAACAGCACCTACAGCATAATTGCTAGCATCACACATAATTTCAAACGGTAAATTCCAATCAGGTGGTTGAACAATAGGGGCAGATATTAAAGCCTTCTTTAAAATTTCCAAAGCTTCTTTACAATCTTCATCAAAAACAAAAGGTACATCTTTTTAAAGAAGATCAGTAAGAGGCTTTGATATTTTAGAAAAATCTTTAATAAACCTTCTATAGAAACCAGCATGACCAAGAATACTACGAATACCTTTGACATCCCTGGGACCGAGCATTTTCTCAATGGCTTCAACTTTAGCACTGTCAACTTCAATACCTCTTTCAGAAATTTTATATCCAAGAACAATTCCTTCATTAACCATAAAATGGCATTTCTCCCAATTAAGAACAAGATTAGTCTCCTCACATCCCTGCAAAACTTTATCAAAATTCTGCAGTTATCAAAAGAAGTTCCATAGATGGAGAAATCGTCCATGAAGACTTCCACAATTTCTTCACAAAAAACATGAAATATAGCAGACATGCATCTTTGAAAAGTAGCAGGAGCATTACATAAACCAAAAGGCATACGAGGCTTCCTAACAGCAATTTGAGAGAACCTAGAATAACCATCAAGAAAGCAGAAATGAGTTTTCTTAGACAACCTTTCTAACATTTGATCAATAAAAGGCAATGGATAATGATCTTTCTTAGTAACTTTGTTAACCTTCCTAAAATCAATGCAAATCCTATAACCAACCACTACTCTTTGCGGAATAAGTTCATTATTTTCATTTGGCACAACAGTCATCCCTCCTTTCTTAGGGACACAATGCACAGGGCTAACCCATCTACTATCAGCAATAGGATAAATAATGCTAGCACCAAGGAGTTTTAATACCTCGTTTCTTACAACATCCTTCATCTTAGGATTCAAACGGCGTTGATGCTCAACAACTGGCTTTGCATCCGGTTCAATATTAATAGCATGATGACATATAGTAGGAGAAATCCCCTTCAAATCATCAAGAGTATAACCAATTGCACCTCTGTGTTTCTTCAATATTCCCAATAATCTCTCCTATTCTTTACCAGAAAGTTTAGAACTAATAATAACAGGAGATAATTTCTTATCATCAATATGAGCATATTTAATATTGACAAGAAAAGGCTTTAAATCAAAAACAGGATCCTCCTTGGGTGGTAATGTGGTACCCAAGTCTTCCACCGGTAAATTATGTTTCAGCATCGGTGGCGGATGTAAAAAGATCTCGTCAATTTCATTCCTTTCTTCCATAAAGACATCACTTTCGTGGTCTTCCATGTATTGCTACAAAGGATTGTTAGGATCAAGAGCAATAGCAGCCAATTGTTCAACTCTATAATTCTCATTAGGCAATTCAGCTTCATAAGGTGCTTTAGCAAATTTGGAGAAATTAAATTCATAAGATTCTCCGTCAAACTTTGTAAGAATTTTCTCCTTTTTACAATCAATAACAGCACCACAAGTGTTTAAGAAAGGTCTACCAAATATAATAGGAACAAGTATCACTAGCAGAAGTGCCTAGTACTAGAAAATCAGCAGGATATTTAGTTTTACCACATAAGACCTCCACATCTCTAAGAATACCAGTAGGAGAAATAGTTTCCCTATTAGCAAGTTGAATAATCACATCAATGTCTTCAAGTTCACAAGAACCAATTTCATGCATGATTTCTTTATAAATCTCGTAAGGAATAGCACTAGAACTAGCACCAACATCACACAAACTATAATAGAAATGATCCCCTGTCCTAACAGATAGCACAGGAACACTAGCTTTCCTAGATTTACCAGGATGAGAGACAATATAGAAGCATCTTCACAAAATATAATGTGTCCCTCTTCTACATTTTTAGAAACAAGGTCCTTTACTCTTGCTACTGTAGGTTCTACAGTTATTTGTTCCTCGGGTTCTACATATTTCCTTGCACTTTTATTAACCACACTAGATAACATAGAATGTTCTTTTTTTGAATTTAACATAGAATGTTCTTTTACCTTAGCAGGGAAAGGCATTTTCTCAATATAAGGTTCAGGCACAATAGAATCAACAGTATGAACTTCTATATCTCTAACAGGAACACAATTAACAGTATCTTTATAAGGAGCATGGTACTTGTCCCATTCCTTTTTAGGAATATCAAAATAAGAAGCAAAAGCCTTATATAAGTTTACAACAACTTGAGACGATACTAACATTATGAAAATCATCGGATGACATAAAAGTTTTAATGCATTCATAATCATAATTTATATCTGACTTTCTACCTTTGTCATTCTCCCATCCTTCAGTGTTTTCTTTAATACGGTCAAGAAGATCACATTTAAGTTCATCCTTCATATGTGTAAATGATCCAGAACAAGAAACATCCAATAAATCCTTATCATGAAGAGAAAGCCTTGCATAGAAATTATTAATAACAATACTACTGGGGAGATCATGAATGGGGCATTTCAGAATTAGTAACTTTAATCTCCCCCATGCTTGGGCAATACTGTTTCCGTCATGAGGCCAAAAATTATATATATAATTTTGATCTCTATGAATTTCACTAGGAGGATAGAATTTAGAATAAAAGAGAGGCACAATTTCCTCCCATCCAATAGTTTGGCTATTTTTCAGCAGTTTGAACCATTCAGCGGCTAGGCCTTTCAATGATATAGAGAATAATTTCCTCTTCACTTGGATCATTGTAATACCTGCACACTTCAACAACTTGCATAATTCATGTAAAAAGAACAAATGATCACCAGGATGGACAGTTCCATCACCTGAATAGGAGTTATCCCTAACATAATTAACAATCTTTATATGTATTTTATAAGGATCCAAATCATCAGGCGGTGGGTCACTTACTACCCTAGTAGTGGCAGCAGTGCCCGCAAATAAGGAATCAAAAGGAGACCCAAACATAGTGTAATAAAGCAGTAGACAGTAATAAAAACAACACTTACAGCAGAAGCTTCCTTTATTAATTCCACTTCCCAATAGCGCTTCACTCCCCGGCAACAGCGCCAGAAAATTGTCTTGATGACCCACAAGTATAGGGGTTGTATCGTAATACTTTCGATAAATAAGAGTGTCGAACCCAACGAGGAGCAGAAGGTGTTGACACACAGTTTCGATGAAGGAATAACTCTAAATACTGGAAAATAGATTTGTAGGGGTTTTTGATGTTGCAGATAAATAAAGTGTGAGTAAATAAAATGCAGTAGTAATAATTGTAGCAAGTGGCCCAATCCTTTCTTCAGCAAAGGACTTATGATCAACAAACGTTCTCAAGGACACACGGGAGGTTTCTGTCAAGTGCTTTTGTTCCATGCAGCTGAATAATATTAGGTGTTTTGATAAGTGTTGTGTGGGTGAACCTATGATAATGTACCGTCCCATCCAAGAACAATACATACTTGTGATTATACCCCTTCCAAGCATCCGCAACTACAAGAAAGTAATTAAGAAATAAATCTAACCACAACTTTAAACTCCTGGATCCTACGCTCCCTCGTGTAATGGTTTTCTAACGGGGGTTTAGGTTGTTGTCACTCCGGCAACCACAATTAGTAGCAAAATACATGATACATCCCCCTAGGACCAAATGGTTAAGTATCATGTAGTCGACGTTCACATGATACCACTAGGAGAATAACACCATAACTTAAATATCAAACATTAAATATTATTCAACATTACTTCACTACTAACAACTTGACTTCTCCCATGTCCTCAAGAACAACACGAACCTACTCACAAGACATCATATGGATCATAATCATAGGTGATATAATGGATGATAACAATCTGGTCATAAAGTGCAAACACCGATAAATCTCACAAGCATCAACTACTAACAAGTAATCCACACCGGGAGATAGATCTAATGCAAAACAATGATAGAGGCCCCTAATTGTTACAGCGGGATGACGGTGGATGATGAGGGTGATGGTGTTGGTGGTGATGACGAAGATGATGACGATCTTGATGATGCTCGGAGCGATGACGGTGACGATGGCGATGTCCCCTCTCTGGAGAGGAATTTCCCCGGCAGATTTCTCCCTGCTAGAGAGCTTTTCTCTCTCAGGTGTTTTTCGCCCCCGGGGCGGTGGCGGAATAATTCTTCGAAGATGGTATGAGGCTTAGGTTTCCTAGGGGCCAAGCACGCATAAAATACCCCCCCAGAGGTGGGCCAGGGTGGCCACACCCCTAGGTGGCGCGGCCAAGGGGGGCGTGCCACCCCATGGTATGGGACCCTGGTGGCACCCCTCCGGCTCTCCTTCTGGCTGGGTTCCTCCTCTGGACTTTTAGGACACCCCCGGTGTCCCACTTCTTCTTCTGATCTCCTGAAATATGGTATCTCGACGGTGCTTTTTCCATCAGATTCCTGGTCCCGGTGTTTATTCCCCAAAAATTATAAAACATGCAAAATAAGATAAAATAACGTAAGGGATGCATCATAACATGAAATATATTGATGAATAACAGAAAATTATGATATAAAATAGTGATGCAAAATGGACATATCAGATGTCAATACCAATGACGAATCAATTCTTCGGTGGTGGTGGTGAATCCTTCTTAATGAGCTTATCAATTGATTTATTCAGATCTTCAATTGCGAACATAAGCATACGCATCATCTCCGTATTGTGCTCAATACGGTTTGCATGCTTGTCAGACGGTGAATTCCAACCATAAATATTTTTCCCCCACACTTCCTTAGGTCGAGGGCTTTCTTCATCTGCACGGTTAGAACGATCCATATCCCAGAAAGAAGGCAACTTTGCCTCGGTCACCCTCCTAGATTGATACTCATGAACTAAAGTACGGAAAGGTTTCTTTATGCCTGAAAGTGGTGTTCTTGAAGCTAAGCAGTGACGTGGGGCCTTCCCTCTAGTACTCATCCTCGATGTTTTCTTGGAAGGTTTTGCAACCACTCCAATGCTTGTGATGGTAGCGCGTGGACGCACTCATGGGTTTTCTTCTACATCTCCTTCAGCTCCACTCTCGATCTCCTCCTCCGGCTTCCGGTCTTGGAGATCATCTTCCTTCGGTCCCTTACCCTTGTTGTTGTTGGCGAAGACCATGATGCTTCTAAAACTGAAAACAGATCTTGGCAGAAACAGCTTGAAACAGAAACACGACGAGAAAACGATATACGGACCTCGGGGGTCCGGGGGGCTATATAGAAAAATATGCGTAACGAAAGGAAATTCCATGTCGAAAACGAGTCGGAGCGGGGCTCCGGGGCTCCCACACCATAGGGTGGCGCGACCAGGGGTGGGCCTGTGCCCCCAGGTGGTGTGGTGCCCTCGGGCACCATCTCCTACCCTTCTTTGGCTCGGTATTTTTCATATTTTCCAAAATCAATAAATTATAACTTGGAAGTTATTCCGCGAACTTTTTCTTAACAGAACTGTTACCTATTCAAAAACTGACTCTGCAGATTCTGGAATCTTCCCTCTAATGAACTTCTCCGGAGTCATTACTTGAATAACATCAACATCTTCATCATAAGAATCCCCAAAATATAATGTTTGATTCTTTGCCCATTTACGACTTCTGTAGTGTTATCTTTGAGGGAAGAAATCTTGATTGCACCCAAACGATACAGTTTTTCAATAATATAAGGTCCTTCCCATCTAGAGAGTAATTTTCCTGCAAAAAATCTGAGACGAGACCGATATAATAGAACTTTCTCACCAACATGAAACTCTCTTTTAAGGATTCTTTTATCATGCCATTGTTTAACTTTATATTTGAATAGCTTAGCATTTTCATAAGCTTCACATCTCCATTCATCTAGATGATTCAAAGCAAGCATTCTATTCTTACCAGCAAGTTTAAAATCTTTATTTAATTCTTTCACTGCCCAATAAGCTTTGTGTTCTAATTCTAAAGGCAAGTGACAAGATTTTTCATAAACCATTTTATAAGGAGACATACCCATAGGGTTTTTATAAGCAGTTCTATAAGCCCATAAAGCATCATTCAACTTATCTGACCAATTCTTCCTAAATTTATTGACAGTCCTTTGCAAGATAGATTTAATTTATCTATTTGATAATTCTACTTGCCCACTTGTTTGAGGATGATAAGCTGAGGAAATTTTATGATTAACATCATATTTAGCAAGGGTTTTTTCTAAAACCACCATGAATAAAATGAGAAACTCCATCAGTCACAAGATATCTAGGCACACCAAACCTAGGGAAAATAACATCTTTAAGCATTTTTAAAGAGGCCTCACCATCAGCACTTTTTGTAGGTATAGCTTCTACCCACTTAGTAACATAATCAACAACAACAAGAATGTGAGTGTAACCATTCGAAGGAGGAAAAGGACCCGTAAAGTCAAATCCCCAACAATCAAAAGGTTCAATAACAAGAGAATAACTCATAGGCATTTCATTACGCCTAGAAATATTTCCTAGTCTTTGACATTCATCACAAGATAAAATAAATTTACGTGCATCTTTAAAGAGAGTAGGCCAACAGAAACCTGATTGTAGAACCTTCTATGCGATTCTATCTCCAGCATAATGTCCTCCATAAGCACTACCATGACACTTCTTCAATATTTCACTTTGTTCCTCATCTGGAACACATCTTCTCATAATACCATATACTCCTTCTTTATATAAATGTGGGTCATCCCAAAAATAATGCCTCAAATCGTAGAAGAATTTTCTTCTTTGTTGAGCTGTAAACGTTAGAGGCAAATACTTTGAAACAATAAAGTTAGCATAATCAGCATACCATGGACTATCTTGGGATTTTACCTTTATTGTAGCAAACTGTTCATTTGGAAAACTATCATTATCAGGAATAGGGTCAAAAGTAATGTTTTCCAATCTAGAAAAGTTATCAGCAACAGGATTTTCAGCATCATTCCTATCCATAATATGCAAATAAAGCTCTTGTAAAAGCAACACCCATCTAATAAGCCTAGGCTTAGCATCTTTCTTTTCCATAAGGTATCTAATAGCAGCATGATCAGTATGAATAGTAACCTTTGAGTCAACAATACAAGGTCTAAACTTATCACAAGAAAAAACTACAGCTAAGAACTCTTTTTCAGTAGTAGCATAATGTAACATCCCTGATTTTTGGAAAAACACAAAAATCACAAAAATTTGAAACTTTTTGTTTTCATGTTTAGTAAGTCACCAAAAACCAAATGAGATGCAGGAAACAAAAGAAAACAATGCATGTTCTAATATTTTGGAAATGAAAATCCAATATACCTCTATTCCATAAACCCTAAAGTCATTTCAAAATAAATATTTCTACAGGAATAAAATAATTCTTCTTAAGCAAACCCTTGCACCAAACATGTTTTCAACCCCATTTATGATCTTGAAAATATTTTTGATATATAAAAACTAGAGAATTGTTATCTCTAATATTTTTCTTCTTATCTCTAAAAAGAGTTTCACTATTATTGAAAACCCCAAAATAGATATGTTGGATCCTTGTTTTCCAAGTGTTATGTCAATCAAACAAAATAATAGTGCTATAGAAATAAATTGTTTATGAAAACAAGTAATATTACCTTGAAAATAGTTTATGGCAACATTACTCAATTATTTATAGCCCTTAATAAAGTTCTAGGCCTTAAAAGTATTTGAGGAGAATAAAATTATTAATAATAACCTTTAGTTGTTATTCCAAGTTTTTAACAAGAAGGGGTGAAAATGAAATGCATTGCTTTGAAAATAACATAACAAAAGGTTTTGAAAACAATATTATGACTTGTGGTTTTATTCTAAATTTTATTGATCAACAATAATAATTAATTGATATGAACTAATTAAATAGCATTAAGTACTATTAGGAAATTAATTATAATTCAAAACATAAAAGAGATGAAAACTCTTTGAAATGATTTTGGAAAATAGTATTTGATCTTTATAAAGCTACTGAAATTATATTTGACTAATAATTGTATTTTATAATTTTCTAAATTAAAAATCACATTAAGTGACTATTAAAGAATTATTCAAATTTCCAAAATTCAAAAATAAAATATGATGATTTTGTTTCCAAAAATGGTACTGTTGGAAAGTACTTGAAATTTCAAGAATTTAGAAATTAGTTTCATGTTATTTGGACTTATAAAACTAAAGATATAATTAAATCATTTAAACAGAAATAAAAAGAAAAACTTTTATGACGTCATTGATGACGTCACCATCTTCAACCTTCCTTCCCTGAAGAAACTGCCTCTGCCGAAAATTGAATCCTTTGATTGCGCGAGAATTAAACCGCGAATCAATGTGCCGTATCCTCCTCCTTATAGCCCCGATCCCCCTCTCCATTTTCCCTATCCTCTCCCTCTGTTACATGCCCCCACGCCCGAGAGATTTTTCGCCGGAGTACGCACGAGCCGCCGCCGCATATCTCCATCTCTGGTCACCACGGTGAGCCTCAGCCACCCTCCTTGGTACCATTCGACTCCCCGATCCTGTGCGCACCTATGTGATGCTTCCCCATTGGTTTTACGCCGCAGGAGCTCCATCGCCGTGCACACCCGAGGACGCGGGAGCCGTGCGCCGTCTCCGTCCGCTCCTCTCCATCGCTCCAGGAAGCGAGCAACCGCGTCGTGGCCACCCTCGAGTTCGCCGTGACGCGGTGATTCCCGTGGTGTCGTCCCCGTGCCTTGGAACCCTCCGTACCGCCGTCACCGTCGAGCAACTGCATCTCCGGCCACCGCGCAAGACATTTCCGGCGAGGTCGTCGGCGAGGTGAGGTCCTCTCCGATCCCTCACCGTTGGATCTATTTTCAACGTGTTAGATTAGATCCACCCACGAAGGGGTATGCCACCGTTGGATCTGGATCTGACGCCCCAGATCCAATCACTTAAACCCAGTCAGCCGCCCCGTCAGCAGGCCACGTAGCAGCACAGTCAGCACAAGCGCCCAATCAGAATCAGCCATGTGGCAAGCCCTATTTTTGAATTTCTCCGGCTGGAATTATTTTGGCAGTTTTACAGATTAGCCCCTGCAACTTCAATCCATCATATCTTTTGATCCATGAAGCCAAATTTAGCAATCTTGGACTTTTTGAAAAGCCCTTGACATTTAGAATCTTTTGGCACTGGCCAAATTCAAAATTGAAAAAGTTAAAATTGTTCAAATTTAAATATGCTTGTTTGATGAAATTTGGCATAATTCAAATTATACAAATCCAAAAATTGCAAATAAAATATATTTGGAAACCTTAGGATGTGTACTTTCATATCCTCTGTCCCAAAATAATATTTGAACAAATTAAAATTGAATTTAGAATTTAGTTGTCTATTTTAGTATTTTTGACATAGATTAATTTCTATAAATAATTTCAATATAGTTCCTTTTGCAAAATTGTTCCATTTGACAACCTTGAACCAGAAACAACCTTGCCCAACCATTTTGGACATCCTTGGACCATGGCCATGTGTTTTTGACCAAAAACCCAACCTAGTGATTCATCCATCTTTACCATGTCTTAGGAATTGTTTTCAACTGTTTTTCCTTGATGTTATGTCTAAGTGGAGCCAAGCCAAGTCCTTAGAATGTGTCAATCACATATAGTACCAAATAGTGAAATTTAGTTTTCTATCTACTTCTCCACTCCCCTTTCATGCTTCAAGATTTTATCAAGTTGGGATTTGTGAGAACCATGAAGTGCAATGGAGGACTTAACCATCTAGAGATTTTTCAACATGAAGATAGAAGACCAATGAAGGAACTTAGCAAATAAAACAAGCTTCAGAAGCAATCTCCAAAAAGTGGAAGCACTTAGAAGACTAAACCCCTTTCTCTCTAAGTCTTTTCCTTCCCTTTTCTATTCTTCTCCTATCAACTTGGTGGCAACATGAAGAGATACAAGGAGGATCAATGAAGAAATTTTGAAGAAAAGACTCCACCACTAGAAGCAACTCAAGGAAGTACAAGTGTGAAGAAATCCAGAAGAAAACATCTCCCTCTCTCTATCTATTTTCTTTCCAATTGGACTTAGTGGTATTTTTGCCCTTCCCATACCCAAACCAATTAGTGAAGTGAAAGCCATGAAGGTTTATCAAGTTCAAGAGAAGATTAACAACAAGGAGGAAACTACAATAGAAGTATGAAGATGAACTTCAAGAAGACAAGCATGTGAAGACTTGGAGCCATCCACACAAGTTGAAGAATACAAAGTTGTTTTTGTCCAACCATTGACCCAAATGGAAAACCCAAGACTTAGTAATATTTTCCCTTTGATGATGAAGTTAGTAGACCTACCCTAACCACAATGGAAAATACTAACATAGTCACTCAAATATTTTTGAAGGTGAATATGACCAAGTGTTTGCATGTATTACTTTAGTTGAAAAGGTAATATATTTATTCTTAGTGAACTCTTGGAACTTCCTCGACAAGTATGGTTATAATAAAGTTAGATCCCATCAAGCTCAACCTAGCCCTTCCCAAGTAAACCCTTGGAATTCCCTTAACAAGTATTGAACTCAAACCTAGACCTTGTCCTAACCAACTTGGTTAAGCCCCTTTTGATATGTTAGTTGCTATGTATGTTTTATACACTTGTATGATTGTTTGGTAGAATGTTTGTTTATTTGGTTATTGTGTTTTTCAATGAATAGATTGTACGGAGAGCAACGATCTTTTGTGAAGAGAGTGTGATATCTTCACCAACTTCAACAAGGCAAGTAACACACCAGCAACTACCCATTATTTTCTGTATGCATTAGTTGATTTTGAGTACTATGCATGATAGGAAATTTTACTAAGTTATACTATGCTATGCTATTATCCTAGTAGTGTGTAGCCATCCCTTTTACCTTGTTATTTTGATAGCCTTAGAATTTACTAGGTGCTATGCAATGTTACAAATTGTTTTACTAGATGTTGAGGAAAAATCCTAAGTATAACTAATGAATGAACCACCTGGGTGGAAGTGGTAAGACTGGGTTATGTTGAGTGTTTCCTCAGGGCCCTTATCTAAGGGTTATTCCACTTGAGGTTGTCACTTGCGGATGGCCACCCAGGAACAAAGAGATTACTATGTCCCTCTAAATCTTGTAGCTTCCCGTGCAGCCTTTTGACAATATGGGCTCTGTCTTGATCAATTAAGTTGTGAGGGTTCAGCCCAGGCTTGACAAGCAGATGTAGCAAAATTATAGGTGGAACGGGTCTTGCCGGTGGGTTTGGACTTCTTCTTCTGAAAGATCTCGTCTCAATTCTCTCCTTTCCATGATGCACTCCGGGTGTATAGGATGTTTGGGCTAATTGAAGACAAAGGGTGAAAGTGCACAACCTCTGCAGAGTCAACAAACTAAGATCTTAGCCGTGTCCCCGGTTATGGACAATTATGAGCAACTGGACAAGGATTGACTGAAGAATCTCATCACCAAGTAAAATTTTGACCAAGTGAAGAGTATTGTGGTGCTTGGATCTAAATCCAAATGTTGCCACCATTTTGAAAAGAAAAGTATGTTTTACAAAAGTGATAGGAGAAAACTGGCTTTATGCAAACTTAGCCTAAACTCCACCCAGCCAAATAAGCATGTAGTATTATTCTTGCCATTTATATACACCTTAGTGTTACTTGCCAATACATTAAATTGTATTGACTCCCATGTGGCTGCATATTCCATATTGCAGATGTTTCTGAAGACGAGTGAGGATTTCGTTTAGGATCTCGAGACTATCGCCAACATGTTTTGCCTGTGGCACATGAAGAAGATGGGCTCAATGTTGTACTATGTTTTCCGATGTAATTCTTTGTTTTCTGCTAGTCTTCTAAGACTATGCAAGTTGTAATCCTATTTTGTAAAGACTGGATCATGCGATGTAATAGAATTTGATGCATTTGCATGATATTTCATTTTGTACTGTGGTGCTAGCAATTGATCCAGGGACTAGCACAATAACACAGGTATTCCATCTTTATTAAAAGTTGGGATGCTACAAAATGGTATCAGAGCATTGTGTTGCCTGTAGGATTCGAGACCCTAAGTTTGGATTAGAATAGGAAAAGCCATAGGAATAAAAATATACTTTTTATTAACTACTCCACAAAGAAATCTTTTATATCTTCATTTCTCCTCGTACTCCTTTCCATGGTACATTTCTAATGTATACTCCTATCTGTAGATGACCAACATCATTGAATCACTCAAGAAAGGACCAATGATGACCATGACCCTGGAGTGTGACACAGATTTTCCAAGAGCATTGAAGGATCTCATGTCAATCATGGGATTTGAAGGACCAGCAGTCTACTGGGGTTTTCCCTACATTGATGAGGAAGATGATCTTGAATATTGGTGGGTGCAGATTCATCTGTACATGAACAAGGAGTACGACCACAAGAAGGGAGGAGATTGCATGCTTACCAACAAGGAGGTGCATTTGACATTTTTTGATTCAGCAAGAAGTGCTGCATGGAGGGCTATTGAAGAACTTACTGAGAGACTCAAGTGGAGACTTCACAACACTAAGAATATTCTCAAGGAAGCCGAAGAAGAGATCAACACTCTTGAAAAAGAGATTACAATGTACAAGAACGCAGAGATCATCGTGAAGACTGAGTATTGAAGACCTCTCATGAGGAATAAAAAGTTGTTGCCATGCCTTGAATAATAGACCACCATGAGATGTAACAAAGTTGTGAGACACGATTAGTGTATTGATCATACCAATGAGTGTGGTATGACAATATTAGTTTGCTTAAAAAAAAAACTATGTTGTTTGGTGTGATGAATGTGTTACTTTGTGTTGTTATGTGTTTTTTTTTGTAAGATGAGTTTCCTTGATCTGCTGTGTTTGGATATGAACCTTCTTAGATCCTTTCTAACCTATACTCATCTTCCCTAAAACCTCAAAACAGATGTCTAGACAGAATGCCAACAACCCGGAGAACTCAATAGCAATGCAGATGCTACTAGAAGCTCAAACTCAGCTGATACAACTGATGACCCAGAACCAAGCAAACAACCCCAATATGGAGTTAACACCAGGAATGCAACAAGTGTTAGATACCCAATCCCAGAATGTGCACATGATGTCCCAAAACATGACCAATAGTAGAAACCATCAACCCTTGGTAGCTAGAGATAACCAGGAGACAGAAGAAGAAATGTTTTCAACACTCAAAGCCTGCAAGGCTTGTGGAGAGATAGGACACTATTCCAAAGATTGTCCAGATGAGTGGCCCCATGGTGATGCAAACAACTCAATTGAAGGATACTTCACTCAAGTTACTTGTTTTCTGTGTGAAGGAACAACACATGTTCCAACACAATGTCCACTTTACCCCATGGTACAACAAGTTGGACAACAAGCCAAAATGGAAATGCTTAGTGCAATCCAAGAGAACTTAGGAAACCCAGAAGTGAAGGGAAAACACAAGCTGGATACTTTACAGATGGACCATGTCAAGATGGTAACTGGAGCCAAGACTACACCACACCCATATTCATCCAAACACTCCACCAAGAATTGCTATTCTTGTGAAGAAGATGGACATTTGTCTAGAAATTGTCCCAACAAGAAACCCAGACCTTCAACCAACATAGTTGAGTATACTGGGCAGCAGTATGAAGATATGATGGCCAATTTAACTCCACCAAGGAAGAAGAAGAAACTTCAGAAGAATCCCAATCCTGTCTATAGAGACATCAGCCAAGTGACTTGCTTCAAATGCAGAGATATAGGACACTATGCAAATGGATGCCCTCAAAGGGAGAAGGAAGGAAACATGACTTACTGAAAGAAGGAACCTCAGACAAAGTTCTTGTTGAAAATAAATTTATTCTCCCTAGAAGTTCTTCCAGTGTAATAAACCACAATGAATGTATGAGAAATGTGTTCCCATTATAATGAGATGATGTTGTGAAATCCTCTCAACTTGATCCTTTGATTGAACATACCTATGTTGGTCTACACCTCTACCACAAAGGAAAGTTCTACTCAAGCCAATCTCAAATCAATCTACACTCCAATCTAATAAAAATAGACTACCCACAAAAGTTTCTTTTAAGGGTGGTAGCCCACCCAGTTGTTTTGGAATCCAATTACCCAAATCTTTCTTTCTAACCTTCCCAAATCTCGGGACGAGATTTCTTTTAAGGGTGGTAGTCTGTAACATCCCTGATTTTTGGAAAACTCAAAAATCACAAAAATTTGAAACTTTTTGTTTTCATGTTTAGTAAGTCACCAAAAAACCAAATGAGATGCAAGAAACAAAAGAAAACAATGCATGTTCTAATGTTTTGGAAATGAAAATCCAATATACCTCTATTCCATAAACCCTAAAGTCATTTCAAAATAAATATTTCTACAGGAATAAAATAATTCTTCTTAAGCAAACCCTTGCACCAAACATGTTTTCAACCCCATTTATGATCTTGAAAATATTTTTGATATATAAAAACTAGAGAATTGTTATCTCTAATATTTTTCTTCTTATCTCTAAAAAGAGTTTCACTATTATTGAAAACCCCAAAATAGATATAAGTTGGATCCTTGTTTTCCAAGTGTTATGTCAATCAACAAAATAATATAGTGCTATAGAAATAAATTGTTTATGAAAACAAGTAATATTACCTTGAAAATAGTTTATGGCAACATTACTCAATTATCTATAGCCCTTAATAAAGTTCTAGGCCTTAAAAGTATTTGAGGAGAATAAAATTATTAATAATAACCTTTAGTTGTTATTCCAAGTTTTTAACAAGAAGGGGTGAAAATGAAATGCATTGCTTTGAAAATAACATAACAAAAGGTTTTGAAAACAATATTATGACTTGTGGTTTTATTCTAAATTTTATTGATCAACAATAATAATTAATTGATATGAACTAATTAAATAGCATTAAGTACTATTAGGAAATTAATTATAATTCAAAACATAAAAGAGATGAAAACTCTTTGAAATGATTTTGGAAAATAGTATTTGATCTTTATAAAGCTACTGAAATTATATTTGACTAATAATTGTATTTTATAATTTTCTAAATTAAAAATCACATTAAGTGACTATTAAAGAATTATTCAAATTTCCAAAATTCAAAAAAAATATGATGATTTTGTTTCCAAAAATGGTACTGTTGGAAAGTACTTGAAATTTCAAGAATTTAGAAATTAGTTTCATGTTATTTGGACTTAGAAAACTAAAGATATAATTAAATCATTTAAACAGAAATAAAAAGAAAAACTTTGATGACGTCATTGATGACGTCACCATCTTCAACCTTCCTTCCCTGAAGAAACTGCCTCTGCCGAAAATTGAATCCTTTGATTGCGCGAGAATTAAACCGCGAATCAATGTGCCGTATCCTCCTCCTTATAGCCCCGATCCCCCTCTCCATTTTCCCTATCCTCTCCCTCTGTTACATGCCCCCACGCCCGAGAGATTTTTCGCCGGAGTACGCACGAGCCGCCGCCGCATATCTCCATCTCTGGTCACCACGGTGAGCCTCAGCCACCCTCCTTGGTACCATTCGACTCCCCGATCCTGTGCGCACCTATGTGATGCTTCCCCATTGGTTTTACGCCGCAGGAGCTCCATCGCCGTGCACACCCGAGGACGCGGGAGCCGTGCGCCGTCCGTCCGCTCCTCTCCATCGCTCCAGGAAGCGAGCAACCGCGTCGTGGCCACCCTCGAGTTCGCCGTGACGCGGTGATTCCCGTGGTGTCGTCCCCGTGCCTTGGAACCCTCCGTACCGCCGTCACCGTCGAGCAACTGCATCTCCGGCCACCGCGCAAGACATTTCCGGCGAGGCCGTCGGCGAGGTGAGCTCCTCTCCGATCCCTCACCGTTGGATCTATTTTCAACGTGTTAGATTAGATCCACCCACGAAGGGGTATGCCACCGTTGGATCTGGATCTGACGCCCCAGATCCAATCACTTAAACCCAGTCAGCCGCCCCGTCAGCAGGCCACGTAGCAGCACAGTCAGCACAAGCGCCCAATCAGAATCAGCCATGTGGCAAGCCCTATTTTTGAATTTCTCCCGCTGGAATTATTTTGGCAGTTTTACAGATTAGCCCCTGCAACTTCAATCCATCATATCTTTTGATCCATGAAGCCAAATTTAGCAATCTTGGACTTTTTGAAAAGCCCTTGACATTTAGAATCTTTTGGCACTGACCAAATTCAAATTTGAAAAAGTTAAAATTGTTCAAATTTAAATATGCTTGTTTGATGAAATTTGGCATAATTCAAATTATACAAATCCAAAAATTGCAAATAAAATATATTTGGAAACCTTAGGATGTGTACTTTCATATCCTCTGTCCCAAAATAATATTTGAACAAATTAAAATTGAATTTAGAATTTAGTTGTCTATTTTAGTATTTTTGACATAGATTAATTTCTATAAATAATTTCAATATAGTTCCTTTTGCAAAATTGTTCCATTTGACAACCTTGAACCAGAAACAACCTAGCCCTTTCCAAGTAAACCATTGGAATTTCCTTAACAAGAATGAGACCCCTAGTGAATGAATCTTTCAACTCAAACCTAGACCTTGTCCTAACCAACTTGGTTAAGCCCTTTTTGATATGTTAGTTTGCTATGTATGTTTTCTACACTTGTGAGTTTGTTTGTTAGGATGCTTGTTTATTTGGTTTTATGTTTTCAATGAATAGATTGTACGGAGAGCAACGATCTTTTCTGAAGAGAGTGTGATATCTTCACCAACTTCAACAAGGCAAGTAACACACCATCAACTACCCATTATTTTCTATATGCATTAGTTGATTTTGAGTAGTATGCATGATAGGAAATTTTACTAAGTTATATTATGCTATGCTATTATCCTAGTAGTGTGTAGCCATCTATTCTACCCTTGTTATTTTTGATAACCTTAGAACTTAGTAGATGCTATGCAATGTTACAAATTGTTTTACTAGATGTTGAGGAAAAATTCTAAGTATAACTAATGAATGAACCACCTGGGTGGAAATGGTAAGACTGGTTTATGTTGAGTGTTGCCTCAGGGCCCTTGCCTAAGGGTTATTCCACTTGAGGTTGTCACTTGAGGATGGCCACCCAGGAACAAAGAGATTACTCAAATCTAGTAGCTTCCCGTGCAGCCTTTTGACAATATGGGCTCTGTCTTGATCAATTAAGTTGTGAGGTTCAGCCCAGCTTGACAAGCAGATGTAGCAAAATTATAGGTGGAACGGGTCTTGCCGGTGGGTTGGACTTCTTCTTCTGAAAGATCTCGTCTCAATTCTCTCCTTTCCATGATGCACTCCGGGTGTATAGGATGTTTGGGCTAATTGAAGACAAAGGGTGAAAGTGCACAACCTCTGCAGAGTCAACAAACTAAGATCTTAGCCGTGTCCCCGTTATGACAATTATGAGCAGCTGGACAAGGATTGACGGAAGAATCTCATCATCAATTTCAATAAGTAAAATTTGACCAAGTGAACAGTATTTGTGGTGCTTGGATCTTAATCCAATGTTGCCACCCTTTGAAAAGAAAAGTTTGTTTTACAAAAGTAATAGGAGAAAACTGGCTTTATGCAAAACTTAGCCAAAACTCCACTCAGCCAAATAAGCATGTAGTATTAGTCTTTCCATTTATATCCACCATAGTGTTACTTGCCAATACATTAAATTGTATTGACTCCCTCGTGGCTGCATATTCCATATTGCAGATATTTCTGAAGACGAGTGAGGATTTCGTTTAGGATCTCGAGACTATCGCCAACATGTTTTGCCTGTGGCACATGAAGAAAATGGGCTCAATGTTGTACCTAGTTTTCCGCTGTATTTCTTTCTTTTCTGCTAGTCTTCTAAGACTATGCAAGTTGTAATCCTATTTTGTAAATACTGGATCATGCGATGTAATAGAATTTGATGCATTTGCGTGATATTTCATTTTGTACTGTGGTGCTAGCAATTGATCCAGGGACTAGCACAATAACACAGGTATTCCATCTTTATTAAAAGTTGGGACGCTACACATAATTCTTTTGAGAATCATCAAGAGTCTTACTAGCATAATGAATAACATTCAATTTCTTATCTAATCGCTGTCCAAAACAGCACCTACAACAAAATCACGAGCATCACATATAATTTCAAAAGGAAAATTCCAGTCAGGTGGTTGAACAATAGGAGAAGTAGTTAAAGCTTTCTTTAAAGGTAAATTCCAGTCAGGTGGTTGAACAATGAGAAACTTGCACAACATCTTTTATCCTACCAGCCCGTGGCAGCGGGGCCTCTAGGGAAACTACTGGTAATTAAGGTGCTCCTTTTAATAAAGCACCGGAGCAAAGCATTAACACTCTGTGAACACACATGATCCTCACATCACAACCATCCCCTCTGGTTGTCCCAATTTCTGTCACTTTGGGGCCTCGGGTTCCGGACAATGACATGTGTAAAACAACTTGCAGATATGATCAAGAAACATAATTATACTCATGAAACAATAACATGTTCAGATCTGAAATCATGACACTCAGGCCCTAGTGACAAGCATTAAGCATAACAAGTTGCAACAACGGTAGAAAACACTAACAATGGATACTAGGCACTATGCCCTAACAATCTTGCATTATTACATGATCAATCTCATCCAATACCTTCCATCCCTCTTAGCCTACAACAGTGTTTACTCACACATGGACGGGGAATCATGGATGGTTGATGGAGAAGAGGTGGCGGTACCGATGGCGATGATCTCCTTCGAATCCCCTTCCCGGCAGGGCGCCAGAACAATACAATTTCTGATCCCTGAATCGAGGTTCGGGGTGGCGGCGGTGCTCTGTTGTGTTTCTGTGGAATATGACGAGCCCCCTCGCGTTTTAGGTTTATGGGGCATATGTAGTCGAAAGGGGAGTCCGAGGGGGTCCAGGGGTGGCCCACACCACTAGGAGGCGTGGCCAAGGGGGTCGCGCCGGGGGTGGTGTGGCCCCCTCCTGGCTCCTCTCCTAGCCCCCTTATGGCCCTCGGGGTCTTCTGGTGTTTTAGGACCAATGGGATCTTTTCTGGGCATTTTCCCGAAAGTTGATTTTTCTGCACAAGAACAAGACACCAAGGTAATTCTGCTGAAAACACCGTTAGTCCGTGTTAGTGGTATCCAAAAATCACAAGTTTAGAGGAAAACAATAAGAAAAGTGTTCAGAAAAGGAGATACGTTTTGGACGTATCAACTCCCCCCAAGCTTAGCTTATTGCTTGTCCTCAAGCAATTCAGTGACAACTGAGTGCGGTAAAAGACTTTTACGAACACATTTGTTTCATATGATGTAAATATACTCACTACATAATCAAGTGCTAAGGCAATTCATAATAAGATGTATGGAAAATAAAAGTCACCCAGCAGTTATGCAAACCATGAAGAGATGCCAACAAACTAATAATAGACAACATGAAGTATTTCAATCTACAAGATTGCAATGCTCATAATAGGATATGATAAAGTGTACTCGCTTTCCCTTAATAGTGGAGCGAAACATAAATTCCACGGTACCTCTGAAGTTCAAATGAAGACTAGAAATACAGATATTAAAGATACAAGCATCAAAGTTATACCACTATCAACCGTGTTTTGGGACAAGCACATTACACTAAGTATAACAGCCATCCTCTCAAGAAGGTGCATAAAGTGAAAAGGTGAAGACTCAACATAAAAATAAAAGAAGGCCCTTCGCAGAGGGAAGCAGGGATTAACTCATGTGCTAGAGCTTTTTATTTTATTAAATAGAGGTATTGAAAACATTTTTGAGAGAGGTGTATACTTATGTCAACGAATAGTAAACAGACAATAAAGCACGTCACAAGCTAACTAGACTTCACAAGAGAGGCTCCCATAGAAGGACGCATATGGTAGAAGGTCATCCCTCTTTCTCTTTTGTTTACACAATTATGCTTTGAGTGATAAATCAAGGGCAAAAAGAGTGAAGAGAATTTAATGTATTAATTTGGGGCTGGGAACCCCGCTGCCAGCTCTTCTATCATTGGATAAGCGGATGAAGCCACTAGTCCAGGGTGTGAAATCCAATCAACAAGTGAGATAAAGATTCTCTATTTACGTCCTTATGAGCTAAAATAGGGGCACAAAACAGGAATAATTTTGAGCATATTTTAAAGGTAGCACACGAGAAATTTACTTGGAGTGGCAGTTAAATACCACATATGTAGGTAGGTATGGTGGACACATTTGGAAAACTTTGGTTTTTGGGAGTTGGATGCACAACTAGAGCTCATACCAGTACAGGTGAAGGCTAGCAATAGACGGGGAACGACAATCAGGAGAGCAACAACTGTCAAAATCATGCTTGCAACAAAACAAAATTAACGGGGGCATAAAAATGATACAAATACTCTGAGGAAAAATAAATCATCGAGGCTTAAGTGAATTTTTTTTTCATTCATGGCATGTGTGAGCATGTGCCAAGTCAATTCGAGCAAAACAATCAAAGGGAGATACCACAATGTCATACCCTTCTATGAATAAAACAATGCAAGCAAACATACGACATGCTATCTTATATTAATAAGTTGGAACTAACACATGAGAGCGCGAACTACCAAGCATCAATTAAATAACATACACCTTACATGAACGGACTAAGCATGTTCACGCGATGAGTATATGTACAAAATAAAACAAATAGAGTTCATACCAGCCTCTCACCACAACTCGGATTGTCGTAAATCGCCATTACTTCTCTTCACTTGTGGATTGAATAATATAGAATGATAATCAAGCTCCAATGGAGACACGGAAGTCCGGTGAACTCTGCAACAAACGTTACAAAACCAAAGAAGAACAACAAATATTTTTGGGTTTTCGATTTAAAACAAGAACAGAAAGAAGCAAGCAAACAAAGCAAAATATTTTTGGACTTTTGAATACTAAACCGAAACGAGAAAAGAAAACAAACCAACAAAATAAACTAAAGAAACAAACAAAGAGAAAATACAGAAATATTTTTGGTCTTTTTTGTGTTTTGGAAAACAAGAACAAAACAATACAACAAAGAGAAACGAAACAAAACGAAAACAAATGAAAGAAACGAAAACACCTATGTATAATGAACCGACCGAACAGGATCTATAGATGAGTGTGATGTCGGTATACCTCCCCCCAAGCTTAGGATTTTTGCCTAAGTGGAGATCAATCATGGCACGTGAAGTATCCCCACTGTGGTGGGTCGTCCCTCGCATGGTCGTACTCGGGCACCCAAGAGGAAGATGAAGCAGTGGGCGAATAGTCATAACCGGGGTGCTGGTACGGGATCCCCGTGGCGTCGGAGGGTTGGACGAAATCACCATCGTCCCCCTCTCCGGCATCCTCCCCTTGCTAGGAGTGGTGCTCAATGTATGTGTCCAGCTCACTCTCAGAAAGCATCAATCCTTGCCTGCCATTAAGATCAAACAAAAGAGGTGTAGGCAAAAGTACTTTCCTAACAGTTTTAGTAACACTCCACCTTGATTGTTTGGAGAAAGTTATTTCAAAAAATAAATTGTGCAATTGAGAATGGGTAGAAAGAAACTTATGTTGAACCATGGAAACAAGGTCTAGCCTCTCTAAAGGAAACTACATGTCTAGAGGGTGTGGCTCCAAACCATGCAAAGCTAGCAAGCGCGAGGCAATAAGACCTCCACAAATTCCGCCCTTCTCACGGTTAAGAGAGAGATGGTAAGCAATTAAAGTGCCAAAGTTATAGGACCTATCACATCTTAAGGCAGCTGAAATAAACGCCAAATCAGAAAAAGATAGCTTGTTGGCAGTTTTTCTAGCTAACACACATTCAGAAATAAAATAGGCAAAGTATCGAATGCTAGGGAGTTTAATTTCTCGTATTTTACCACTCTCCCCTATGAAGCTTCTTCCTTGGCAAACCTCCTCATATAATTCCAGAAGTGGTTTAGGCTGCCCTCTTATCTTCTCACAAGAACCCCACTCGGGTACCTTGATAGTGATATCTACGCACGCTTCTATTCTTGTAGACAGTGTTGGGCCTCCAAGTGCAGAGGTTTGTAGAACAACAGCAAGTTTCCCTTAAGTGGATAACCCAAGGTTTATCGAACTCAGGGAGGTAGAGGTCAAAGATATCCCTCTCAAGCAACCCTGCAATTAAGATACAAGAAGTCTCTTATGTCCCCAACACACCCAATATACTTGTCAGGTGTATAGGTGCACTAGTTCGGCGAAGAGATAGTGAAATGCGAATAATATGGATGCTTATAAGTAATAATAGCAATCTGAAATAAATATGGCAGAAAGCAAACATGTAGCAGAACAGGCGGAAAACGGTGTTTCAATGCTTGGAAACAAGGCCTAGGGATCCTACTTTCACTAGTGGAACTCTCAACAATGATCACATAATTGAATAACTAAATATCTTCTGTTCACTAAGCTACTCTTAACCCTCTCTGGTTGGATAACGAACACTAATCATTGTGTAGGGCTGTAACAGCACTCCTCAAGTTTGTATTCCCATGTATAATTAACCCCACGCTGTCACTATGAGTGTCCTAGAAGGTACTAAGCAAACTCCAAAAGTCATAGAGGAGACACACACGGTGTGCACACTGTCACCTTCACACCGCGGGACAAGGTGACTCCAAAGTTCATACTAATAAAGCACTTGAGTAGCAAAAGATGAAGAGTAACATCTACGAATTCAAATAGATTACAAAGCTCATGATAACTTATAGATCACACCATGGGAGAGAGAGATGAACCACATAGCTACCGGTAGAGCCCTCAGCCTCGGGGGAGAACTACTCCCTCCTCATAATAGGAGACAGCAACGACGATGGAGATGGTGGTGGAGTCAATGGAGATGGGTTCCGGGGGCACTTCCCCGTCCCGACAGAGTGCCAGAACAGAGATCTGCCCCCCGAAACTTGTCGGCGGCGGCGGCGGAGCTACGGATGTATTTTGTGGAAAAGGTCGATTCTTCTAGGGTTTATGCATCGGGGGGATTATGTAGGCGAAAGGGCAATGTCGGTGGGCGCCCGAGGGGCCCACACCACCCCCCGGCGCGGCCAAGGGCAAGTCCGTGCGAGCCTATGGTGTGGGGGCTCCAGGGGCCCCCTCCGGGTCTCCTTTGGACTTCCTGGACGTGTAGGGAATTCTAAGACTTTTGGCTTTCGGGGCATCCAATTCCGAGAATATTTCAAGAACAATTTTTCTGAAGCTAAAAACAGCAGAAAACAAGAACTGGCTCTATGGCATCTTGTCAATAGGTTAGTCCCGGGAAATCGATAAAAATGACATAAAGTGTAACGAAAACATGTGGGAATCAACATGAAAACAACATGGAACATCAGAAATTAAGGATACGTTTATGACGTATCAAGCATCCCCAAGCTTAGTTCCTACTTGTCCTCGAGTAGGTAAACGATAAAACAATAATTTCTGAGGTGACATGGTACTAACATAAACTTGATCATAAAAATGTAAAGGCATATGCAAGCTGAGATCGTAGAAATTCAAACACAAACATGATAAACAGAACTTTAATAATAAAGCATAACAATCACTTTTCATCATGAAGAGTATCTCAAATAAAGGATCATGAATAATAATGCAAAGGAAGATAAACGTTTGTTTCAGGTATAGAGAAAGCATGGATATTTCGCTAGTCCTTAAGAGTGGGGCAAAACATAAAAGCTAGGACACCTTCAAAGTTCATGAGGAAGATTAGATAAAATAATTCAAGAACAAATAATATCACATCATGAAGTAATTATTGATTTTTATGGGACAATGCACATAGAACTAAGAATGGAAAAAATGCTCTCTCAACTGTGCATAAAGTTAGAAGATGGAGACTCAACATAAAAGTAAAAGAAAGGCCTTTCGTGGAGGGAAGCAGGGATCACTCATATGCTAGAGCTTTTTATCTTATTAAACAAAGGTATTAAAAGTTTGACACTCCTCCCATCCATCTTTCACAAACCATGGCTAACCGAATTCTTGGGTGCCTGCCAACAATCACATACCGTGAAGGAGTGTCTATATTTTGGGAGATGTATGCTAATGTCAACGAATGGTAAACAGAAAATACAGTACGTCACAAGCCAACTGGATTCACAAGAGCGGATCCCATGTGAAGGACGCATCTGGGTAGAAGGTCATCCCTCTTTCTCTTTTGTTTACACAATTATGCTTTGACTGATAAATCAGGGGCAAAAATAGTGAAGAGATTTTGTGTGTATTAATTTGGGCTGGGCACCCCGCTGCCAGCTCTTCTATCATTTGGATATGCGGATGAAGCCACTAGTCCAGGGTGTGAAATCCAATCAACAAGTGAGAGAAAGATTCCCCATTGACGTCCTCATGAACAAAGACAGGAACATAAAGCAGGAGTAATTTTGAAGGTTTTAAAGGTAAAACATGAGAAATTTACTTGGAGTGGCAGTTAAATACCACATGTAGGTAGGTATGGTGGACACAATGGGAAAAACTTTGGTTTAAGGGAGTTGGATGCACGAGTAGAGCTCATACTCAGTACAGGTGGAGGCTAGCAAAAGACTGGGAGCGACAAATCAAGAGAACATAAGAGCCATAATCATGCACAGCAACATAAACATCATTAATTAAAGCATAAGCGGTATCATAGTGCAAAAACTAAGTGGTCATGGAGGCTATTTGTGACTGGTTCATAGTCATAAACATGGTGTGAGCATGTGCCAAGTCAACCAAATAAAACATTCGAAAGAGAATACCATAAATTTATGCTTCCTTATGACAAGAACAACTCATGAATCTTTCAATGACATATTAAACACTCTCGGCTATTTGAGGCTATTCATGATACTCAAAATCATAACGCTTTAGAACTAAAATAACATTTAGCATGGCATGAAAAATTTCTAGCAACAGTCTATACAAGCTTCTACTTGCACCGATAAAAATTCTACTTTAAACAGCAGTTTCTTCTCCCAACAAGCACCATACAAGATATGTTTGAACAAAAATACTCTACATGATACATCAAGCAAACATGAGAGTACTCACATAACACTACTAAAACTAACAGCTCTGAATAATAGATGCATGAAAACAAAGGCTAAACGCAGTACTAGCAAAAAGTGAACACTCACGGAACAATAAGAATGAAAACTAGAGTGTTCTAAGCAATGAAAACGGAGTGTGTCTCTCTCCCACACAAGTATGATAAGATCCAACCATAAACTACAGCAAAGAAAACTAAACAAACAGAAATCAAGAATAAAATACGCTCCAAGTAAAGCACATAAGATGTGACCGAATAAAAACATAGTTTCACTAGAAGTGACCTGATAATTTGTCGATGAAGATGGGGAGGCCTTGGGCATCCCCAAGATTAGATGCTAGAGTCATCTTGGAATTTTCTAGTATGTACCTCCGGAGCATCCCCAAGCTTAGGCTCTTCACTCTTCTTGTTCACATCATATCATCCTCTTCTCTTGACCCTTGAAAACTTCCTTCACATCAAACTTCTCACAATCTTCATTAGCAACGTTAGTGCAAATCGAAATAATAAATTCACATGGTTCAGTTTAAACACATGTATAACACTCAAAAACACATTAGATACTTTCACAACTTCTTTTAAAACTCTTTTTCTCAAAAGAACACCAAAAGAAAGAGATTAAGACACAAATGCAATTATTGGCAGAAATCTGTCAAAACATGACAGCAGGTAAAGATGGTTTGTTTCCAAAATCTTCTGTTGCTCAAATCAAAACGTGGTAAACTAAGAAAAGTTTCTTATACAACCCAGGATTACGCACAAAAAAACTCAGGTCATTTTGAATTTTCTGTGATTTTATACGGAATAAACAGTGGACAGCAGAAATCTGTTTCCTGCGTAGAAATCCGAAATATAGCCTCAACTTTCCACTAGAGGATTTACATGGATCAACAAAAACGCAAAAGAAAAGATATAGCAGGGTTGCTAAGGAAATATACAACACCCAGGTGCAAGGCACACAAAAGAAAACAAAGGAAAACAGGTTGAAAATAGAGAAATAAAACGGGTTGTCTCCCGGAAGCGCTTTTCTTTTAATGCCTTTCAGCTAGGCACAATGATTTTTAAAAGATGCTCACATAAGAATAAGAGTTGAACCAAAATAAGAGAGCATCAAGAAGCAAATATAAAACACATTTAAGTCTAACCCACTTCCTATGAAAAAGAGTCTTGTAAAAAAACAAGTCAACGAAGCACAAAGTGACTAGCATAGGAAGATAAAATAAGTGCAACATCAAAAATTTCAACATAAAGAGGGGAAACTTAATATTGTTGAGATGCATAAAACCATGTTTCCCTCTATCATAATAACTTTTAGTAGCATCATGAATAAAATTAACAATATAGCTATCACATAAAACATTCTTATCATGAGCAACATGCATAAAATAATTAATACTCTCCACATAAGCATAGTCATTCTTATTAATAGTACAAAACATTATTATTCTCATCACCATAATCATTAAATATAGGAGTCATATTCAACAAAATAGCTACCATTATTATGCTCATCACCATAATCATTAAATATAGGAGTCATATTGTAATCATAATTAATTTTTTCCTCAATAGTAGGTGGACTTAAAATATCATATTCATCATTGTAAACAGGTGGAACTAGAATGCGACAATCATTATAATCATCATATATTGGAGGCAAAATATCATCAAAGAAAATTTCCTCCTCAAAACTTGGGGGACTAAAAATATCATATTCATCAAAACAAGCTTCCCCAAGCTTATACTTTTCCATAGCATTAGCAATAATGGTGTTCAAAGAATTCATACTAATAATATTGCTATTAGCATGCAAATAAAGCTCCCTAGGTTTTTTAATTTTCTCTTCAAACACTTCATGTCCTAACTCAAGATAAAGATTATAAATCTCTCTCATATTTTTGTTGTTTTCCATTAAGCCTAACTAGTGAAAACAACAAACAAATAGATTTAATTGCAGAATCTAAAGGAAACAACTTGGAGCACTCACACCCGAGGATGTGAGAACCTTTTACCTTACCTCCCCGGCAACGGCACCAGAAAAGAACTTGATGTCTACTCATGCTTCTGTTCTTGTAGACAGTTTTGGGACTCCAAGTGTAGAGGTTTGTAGAAACTCAACAAGTTTCCCTTAAGTGGATCACCCAAGGTTTATCGAACTCAGGGAGGTAGAGGTCAATGATATCCCTCTCAAGCAACCCTGCAATTAAGATACAAGAAGTCTCTTCTGTCCCCAACACACCCAATATACTTGTCAGGTATATAGGTGCACTAGTTCGGCGAAGAGATAGTGAAATGCGAGTAATATGGATGGTTATAGGTAATAATAGCAATCTGAAATAAACATGGCAGCAAGCAAACATGTAGCAGAACAAGCGGAAAACGGTGTTTCAATGCTTGGAAACAAGGCCTATGGATCCTACTTTCACTAGTGTACACTCTCAACAATGATCACATAATTGAATAACTAAATATCTTCTCTTCACTATGCTACTCTTAACCCTCTCCGGTTGGATAACAAACACTAATCATTGCGTAGGGCTATAACAGCACTCCTCAAGTTTGTATTCCCATGTCTAGTTAACCCCACGCTGTCACTATGAGCACCCTAGAAGGTACTAAGCAAACTCCACAATTCATAGAGGAGACACACACGGTGTGCACACTGTGACCTTCACACCGCGGGACAAGGTGACTCCAAAGTTCATACTAATAAAGCACTTGAGTAGCAATAGATGAAGAGTAACATCTACGAATTCAAATAGATTACAAAGCTCATGATCACATATAGATCACACCATGGGAGAGAGATATGAACCACATAGCTACCGGTAGATCCCTCAACCTCGGGGGAGAACTACTCCCTCCTCATCATAGGAGACAGCAACAGCGATGGAGATGGCGGTGGAGTCGATGGAGACGGGTTCCGGGGGCACTTCCCCATCCCGGCAGGGTGCCAGAACAAAGATATGTCCCCCGAAACCTGTCGGCGGTGGCGACGGAGCTACGGATGTATTTTGTGGAAAAGGTTGATTCTTCTCTGGTTTATGCATCGGGCGATTATATAGGCGAAAGGGCAACGTCGGTAGGCGCCCGAGGGGCCCACACCACCCCCCTCCCGGCGTGGCCAGGGGCTAGCCGCGCGAGCCTATAGTGTGGGGGCTCCAGGGCCCCCCTCCGTGTGTCCTTTGGACTTCCTGGACGTTAGGGAATTCAAACACTTTTGGCTTTCGTGGCATCCAATTCCGAGAATATTTCCAGAACAACTTTTCTGAAACTAAAAACAGCAGAAAACAGGAACTGGCTCTGTGGCATCTTGTCAATAGGTTAGTCCCAGGAAATCGATAAAATGACATAAAGTGTATGGAAAACATGTCGGAAACAACATGAAAACAACATGGAACATCAAAAATTAAGGATAGGTTTATGAAGTATCAAATAGCTGCCCAAAAATCATTGAAAGACAAGTTCACAGCTTTATTGTAAATTTATAGTGGACCATAGGGTTAGTTGAGGACCATTTAAAATGAAAATCCTGCACCACAAACATAGTTAGTTTCACATGTTGGATATTTTCATTCTCGATGAAACGGTCCAAGCCTGCATTATGCACAAGAGTATTGAAATTTTGCAGAATTCCTCTAATCCGCATGAATTCATGACACGGATAAATTGATGGAAACACTCTCTCTTCACGGTGCACGAGCATGACCTCATGCAACTCCAATTCATGCTGGTTTAGTTGATGAACAGTGTGCTCCATCTTTGAAATCTTTCAACAATCACTACAAAAATTAAATTCAAGCAACTATAAGGTGGAAACTACCATAGGGACTTATAGGAGAGCTAAACATGCATCAAAACTGCATTATTTCTGCTCAAATCAAGCATGCAAACTCACATAAGTTGTCACCTATAGTACCAAAATACTCAAGTAATACTCCACTAAACAAAATTCTACTTGGATAATCGGAGGAGTCACATACCGGAGAGCAAATGCCCCAAATTTCAGCACAAAAGATGGGCTGAGCAAAGAGATCAACAACATTCCAGGAAGAACAGCAAGAACTCGGGTTCCAGGAAATGTGTTGAGTTTGGAAGGTGAGAGAGGGAACTTTGGCAGGGGAGAGAGTTAGTGGTGGGGCAGGGGACCCATACCATGTGCTAGCGCCACCAGGGGGCTGGTCGCGCCACCCCATGGTGTGCCGGACTGGTGGGTCCCCCTGGGGCCTCCTAGGTGGCTCTCTGCCTCCGTTTTTACGTAAAAAATTATTATCATTTTTCTGAAACTTTATTTTTTAGGTATTTCTAGAATTTTAATAATTAATAAAAACCAGAAAAACAAAAGTGAAAAGGTGGAGAATAAAACCAAAACCAGCACTACAGAGGTTCTATGACACTCCAATGGAAAAACATCCAAAGAAAACAAAGGTGGAACTGGTGAAAATAAAAGTATGGGTGGTGAAAACATGCATAACCACAGTAATTTGGGTGAAAACATGATGAAAACATGAATACGGATGATGGAAAACATGATTGTACTCAAGTAGCATGATGAAAACAGAAGTAAACATGATGAAAACATAATGGGGAAGGTGAAAACATAGTGAAAACATTGTCCTCTTCATTTAAAATCATTTTATTAACAAGGGTGATCAATTCTTGTTACCAGAACAATTTTCATATGAAGCAAAACTTTGCTAATCACTACACAATTATGTTACCTCAACCTTGATAGACATAGTCCCAATCATAATAATTTCATATTCTTTTGGTGGTACTGGAATGGGACAATAAAATTCTCCAATCTTGATGGTCCCAATATTTTCAATTGAATTTAAACCATATCTTCTATCAGTCTTCTTGGGAAAATAAACAGTATGCTCTTTATCATTAACATTAAAAATTACTTTTCATTGATTGCAATCAATAACAGCCCCTGCAATGTTAAGAAAAGGTCTCCCAAGAATAATAGACATATTATCATCTTCATGCATTTCCAACACAATAAAGTCACTTAATATCGAACAATTAGTAGAAACTTGCACAGGAACATTCTCACATATACCAACAGGAATAGTAGTAGATTTATCAGCCATTTGCAAAGATATATCAATATGTATCAATTTTTCAAGAGAGAGTCTCTTATAAAGAGAGAAAGGCATAACACTAACTCCAGCTCCCAAGTCACATAAAGCAGTTCTAACATAATTATTTTTAATAGAATAAGGGATAGTAGGAATACCAGGATATCCAAGCTTCTTTGGAACCTTGCCATTGAAAGAGTAATTAGCAAGCATAGTGGAAATTTCCTTGTTAGGAATTTTCCTTTTGTTAGAGACAATATCTTTCATATATTTAGAAAAGGGAGGCAGTTTAATAGCATCAATCAAAGGGATTTATAAAATAGAGGTTTTATCCACTCACAAAACTTGTTAAAATGTACTTCTTCCTTTGATTTGTGTTTCTTATTAGGAAAAGGCATTGCTTTTTGTACCCAAGGCTCTCTTTCATTACCATGTTTATTAGCAATGAAATCCTCCTTAGTATACTTTGCAGTTTTAGTTTGCTTTTCAGGTTCAGCTACAGGTTCTTCTTTATCAGAAGCATCACTTTTATCATTACCACTTTCACTTTCAGCATTAGAAATAGATATACCATTAGGATCCTTAGCAGGTTCAGGAGATTCTACAACATATTTATGTCTCTTCTTCTTTTTCTTAGAAGGAGAACTATTGTTTTTAGGTTGCTGAGAATCTTGTTCAATTCTTTTAGGGTGTCCTTCAGGATACAAGGTGTCCTGAGTAGAAACACCACTTCTAGTAATTATTTCACAAACATGTTTATCTCGAGAAGCATTAGCTAGCATGTCTTTTTGCACTTTAGTAAGTTGATCAATTTGAGTTTGAACCATTTGAAAATGTTTAACAATCATTTTAACATCATTAGAGGTTCTCTCAATAATACCATGCAAATTATCAATAGCTCTAGAGTTTTCCATAAGGTGATTTTGCACTCTCCTATTAAAGTTGTCTTGCTTATCAACATAATTATCAAATTCATCTGAGAATTGATCAGGTGGTTTAGAATAAGGAATATCTCTATTATCAAAGTATTGGAGAGAGTGTACCTCAACAGTTGATGGAGGGGAATAGGCTTACATAAATCTTCTATATGAGGTAAATTCTTCACATTTTCATATTTAATACCCCTCTCTTTAAGAGATTTCTTGGCTTCCTTCATCACTTCATCATTTAATTCAATCATCCCCCTCTTCTTGGGTGTTGGTATTGGTGTTGGCTCTGGTATAGGTGTAGGCTCAAGTATATTCCAATCATCATTATTTTTGGCTATTTTAGCCATTAATTGCTCAGCTTCTTCTGGAGTTCTTTTCCTGAAAACACAACCAGCACAACTATCCAGGTATGTCCTAGATTCAACAGTTAGTCGATTATAAAATATATCTAGGAGCTCATTTTTAGGTAATGGATATCCGGGGCTAGCTCTTATCAAAGAACATAACCTTGTCTAAGATTCAGGCAATTTTTCTCCTTCAATTTTCCCAAAGTTAAAGATGTCCTACACAGCAACATGTTGGGCACTAGCAGGAAAATATTTCTGAAAGAAAGCATTAACCAAATCCATAGGATCAGTAATACAGACAGGTGACAGATTGTTAAACAAAATTTTAGCTTCAGCTTTCAATAAGAAAGGGAAGATCTTGGTAACAAAATAAGTACGCAGCTTAGTATCATCAGAAAATAGACTACTCAAAGATGAAAGGTCATTCATGTGTTCCATAGCACTTCTACTTTCCGTTCCACAAAAAGGTTCCTTCTCAAAAATAGATATATAAGATAAATCTAAAGAGTAATCATAATCCTTGTCTATAATGTGTATGGGATATGTGGCAAACTTAGCATCAAGAGAAGATTTATATTTCACAGCATGTCTTGCAAGAATACTCTTAAGAGAACTTGCACCAGTAGTAGCACGAGATTCTTCAATAAAATCATCATTAAGTTCAATATAGGTTTCATCAAGATCATCAATAAGCTTAGTTGAATTAACAGGTGTACCAATATTTTCATCAGAAATTTCAGCATTTTTAATTTGTTTGGATCTAGCAATAGTAGCATCTAGGAAAGGACCTAGAGAACCAGTATCATCAAGCAAAGTAGAAGCATCATCAAAAGTATCAAAAACATTCTTAGACTCGGCAGAAGTAACAGTACGTGTAGCATGTGGTGGAGTAAGAAGCTTACTCATAACAGACAGTGAATCAAGAGCAGCTGAGGTGTTCAGAGTTGTACCTCTTCTTGTAGTGGATGGTAATATAGGAACTTTTCCATCACGAGTCTTGCCCATGATGAATGGCTTGCAGCAAACAATATCACGATCAAGTGAGAAAATAAATAAAGCTATGCTCCCAGGCAACAGCGCCAGAAAATAGTCTTGATGACCCACAAGTACAGGGGATCGAAACGGTCTTCGAGGGAAGTAAAACCCAAATTTATTGATTCGACACAAGGGGGGCCAAAGAATATGTATATGCCTTAACAACTGAGTTGTCAATTCAGCTGCACCTGAAAGTAGACTTGCTCGCAACAATTTATCAGTGGTAACAGTTTTATAAGAGTAGTAGGAATAAAATAACAGCAGTAGTAAAATAGTAACAGCAGTAGCAATCGCGAAAAACAGCAGTATGGGAAGTACCGTAGGCATAGAGGGAATGGATGGACGAGCGTTGCATGGATAACATAGGTCATGTAATAATCTAACACTGGGCATTGCAGATAATAATAATAAAGCATCAAACATGTAGGCAAACCATAGGCATATGTTCCAATATAGTCATACGTGCTCGCAGTGAGAAACTTGCACAACATCTTTTGTCCTACTAGCCCGTGGCAGCGGGGCCTCTAGGGAAACTACTGGTAATTAAGGTGCTCCTTTTAATAAAACACCATAGCAAAGCATTAACACTCCATGAACACACGTGATCCTGACATCACAACCATCCCCTCCGGTTGTCCCAATTTTTGTCACTTTGGGGCCTCGGGTTCCGGACAATGACATGTGTAAAACAACTTGTAGATACGATCAAGAAACATAATTATACCCATGAAACAATAACATGTTCAGATCTAAAATCATGGCACTCGGGCCCTAGTGACAAGCATTAAACATAACAAGTTGCAACAACGGTAGAAAACACTAAGAATGGACACTAGGCCCTATGCCCTAACAATCTGGCATTATTACATGATGAATCTCATCCAATCCCTTCCATCCCTCTCAGCCTACAGCGGTGTTTACTCAAACATGGACGGGGGAATCATGGATGGTTGATGGAGAATAGGTAGCGGTTTCGATGGCGATGATCTCCTTCGAATCCCCGTCCTGGCAAGGGCGCCAGAACAGGAACTTCTAATCCCTGAATCGAGGTTCGGAGTGGTTGCGGCGCTCTGTTGTGTTTCTGTGGAATATGATGAACCCCCTCGCATTTTAGGTTTACGGGGCATATGTAGTCGAAAGGGGAGTCCGAGAGGGTCCAGGGTGGCCCACACCACTAGGCGGCGCGGCCAAGGGGGGCGTCGGGGGGTTGTGTAGCCCCTCCTGGCTCCTCTCCTAGCCCCCTTTTGGCTCCCGGGGTTGTGACGCCCCGAGATCGGGCACTATGCAGATTTCAGCCTTCCCGCCAAAATCCACATAATAACCGATTCCAGGTTGCCACTTGTGATAACATTACAACAGTTCACGAATAATCCACAACAACAACAGAGGAGGTATATACAAGACGACTCAAACGAGTCAAGGATACAACTGATACAACACAAAGATCCAAATAACAGCGGAAGAAACAACATAGCGTCCGACTACGGACAAGATACAAATTGGACTAAGAGTCCTGAAGATAACCGATGGCGTCCAATCCCTGCCCAGGCCAAGCCGGAGGGATTCCCAAGCTAACGTCATCAGACTTCAAACCTGTTGACTGCAATGTGGAATATGCAGCCACGAAATTGATTCGTGGGTCAGTACTATTAAGTACTGGCAAGTGGATAAACCATACTCACAAGATACCAGCGTAACCAATCATCACAAGATACAAATACTTTGGGTACAACGGAAGGAAGGGATTATTGCAAAGAAGCGGCAGCGGGCAGCACTAACAAACTAAAGAGACGCGCTACAACTTCCGGCTAAAAGAAAGGGGTAAGATAGCGCGACAAAACCAACTATAACTACTCACCAAACAATACCCATCCAGGGTTACCCCCTACTAAGGAAGCAACCCAAGGAAACTCACGCTGTTGATTAAGGTGACATTCATTTTTATGGTGAAGGTAATACTATATTACTAGTCAAGTTATTATGATTAGGTGTAAGTTGTCTGACTACTTGTTAGCCAGCACTTTCACCAAGTCATCCATAACCGCGGACAACACGGCTTCTCGAGAAGATTTAACCCTGCAGGGATGCACCAATTTGGTCGTACACGTAAGAATGACCCGCTAGATGGAAATGCACTTCCACCAAGCCAGGTACTCAACACAACCCAACTCTTCTTCGCATCAAGCCCAAAGAACCCCGTGCAATTGAGCGCACGACTAATCAAGCCCCACGAAGAAAAGGGGACCCTCATAGCACTCTAAGAACGTGTCTCCCTAAATGCCGACTACAAAAGTTCCACCCTGGCGCCAAGGGTTCGCACCTGCATATGCATGCGGCAAATGGAAAACCCGAACTAAATGAGGCGATTTGGACGAGATGCGAATCGAATAAAAGTTGCGGGGGGCGCCCATACTCGCTTCCCACATGCGGTTAGCGCGCTCATCATGGATCGGAGGACAAGACCCTTTTCCTAATTAAGTTCGACACTAGCAGGCCTCAAAACCACGCCGGGCCTCCTGCCGGTGCCTTATCATCAAATTTTTATTACCCAAAACATTAACATGTTGTTGATTGAATTGAAACCCAACTGTCGACTAAACAGGTGATATGACAAAGGACAACAAGACTCGAGCGCAAACAAAGCTAAGCATGCAACTACGACACGAGGGCCAACAAGGTAAACAAACAACATGTAATAGGAAGTGGAAGGAAGGCTATATCATGGTTGCAAGGTAAACATATGATAGGATCGAGACACAAGCATCGAATCATAAGGCTAGAATAAAGGCAACGGGAAGAATCGGTAACAAGTGATGAAAGGCAGCCATAGGTAGCAAGTCAGTATACTTGCCTGGAATCGAGCAAGTAGAGGTACATCCGCAGAACTTGTTGTTGCTCACATCATCTCAACGTCCTATCCGCGAAGAAGCAACGAACTAGAACAAACACCGGATGCAACAATTACTACTACGGCAAAATATCCAGCATGATCAAGATATGGATGCATGACAAGTTTAAGGATGCATCAAAGATAAAATAATTGTCATGGTAAACATATTTAAATGGGCCCATATGCAATTTGGATTGCATATGGAAAAGCCCATGAATTAATGTTGAATTAAATGATCTACAAATAACCATCATGTGATAGTTGATTAGAATGATGCATGGATGATAAAAACAATAAGAAAACAACAATAGCTTCAGTTTGATATGTTGTTTACCAAGTTTGGAATTTTATTTATTAAGTTATGAACTTTGGCATTTTAAATGATTTAAACAAACATTTGTTGTTTTCACCAATTTTAAATGTTCAAAACAGATAACCAAATTTATATTTGGATAGAAAACAAAATTTTAGATGGAATACATATTTCATTTGTTGTGGATTTTAGATGAGCAAGTTATTAAATTGACGATTTTAAATGCATTAATTAATAAATAGTTGTTTTCAGCAATTTAATTTATTCAGAACAGAAAACAAAGTTTATATTTGGAAAGCTTGTTCAATTTTGCATGGAAACCATATTTTACATGTTGGAAATGGATTTGAATTGCCCAAGTTATGAATTTTGCAATTTAAAAGGTATATCTAAAGTATTGAATTATTACTCCAATTTTAATTAGGAAAAACAGTAAACAAATTGTATTGAAAAGGTTGAAAACATGTAGCAAATGTTTCACTGAATATTTTGAGCTATTAAACATAATTTTTGGATCATTATTGAATTTATTATGCATTTTTCCATAAGCATTTTTATTCTGCCCTTTTTAGTAAACAGAAGGAAACATGTTCAAATTTAATTCAATTGTGACCAAATAAAATACCATTGTGTAGATTTTGTTAAGAAAAAATTTTAGAGCCCAAGTTTGCTCAATTTGGGTGAACAGAACTCAAGTTATGAATTTCCAAAGTTTCAAATTTTAATAGCCATTTCTGTATTTAATTATTTAGTGCAAAATTTATTACAGAAACATGTTGCAACTTTGTGACTAACAGAAAGAGCACAAGATTCTGAATCCATAGAAATTTGAATCATTGAAATTGGAGCATTTTTCAATTTGTTATTGATTTTACAAATAAAGAGTTAGTTCTGTTTTTCTAGATTTTCGAGAATAAAAGAAAATGGAGAAAGAAAAAGGGGGTGGCTTCGCCACGGGTGGGATTCGAACTCGGGGCTCCAGGAGTGCGGACGGATGGAGCTGCTGGGCTGACCAACTGGGCTGCTACGCTGTTGTGATTTCAGAGGGGGTTTGGACAGGATGAGGTGATCGGCGCGGCTGTTTCGCTGACGAATCTGAAGAACGGAAACTGCACTTGATGGACTGGGAGACGGGAGACGGTGGCTGCGACCTGCAGCGGGTGGCGCTCGAAGGCGGCCCTCACAGAGCAACGGGAGGAAGGAGGGAGAGGGCCCGGAGGCGGGGGGCTCACCGCGGGGTCGCCGTGGAGGGGTCGGACTCGGAGGCGATGCAGACGATGACGCAGCTGCCCGCGCGTACGCACAGCCGGCGAAAGATCTTGACGGCGCGGCGCTCCTAGTGGCTCTCGGACCCCGACGAGGAAACGCAGAGGGAGCGGGATGTGCCCCGGTTCCATTCCCGCCGGAACCGGGGCCAGACGACGTCCTCAGCGCCGGCGCCATGAGCTCGAAGTGCCGGCCATGGAGGTGTCTGTCCCGGTTTCAGTAAAATACAGAGAAAGTGGAGGGGAAAAACTGAGGAAGAAGAAGAAGGGGAGCGGCGGCGGAGAAGGGAAAGAGGGGAACTAGAGGAGGAGGGCTAGGGTTAGGGTTTGGATGGGAGAGGTAGGTATAGGGGAGGGGGAGCAGGTGGGAGAGGGGCTCTGCTGGAAAGCGACATGCCCTCCTTGTGCCTCCTCTGTCCGTACGAGGAAGAAGCGTGGGGAGTGGGCTGGGCTTTGCTCTGTGGGTTGTAGGTGGGCCTTTGTGGCCTGCCTCCCCACGGTGTTTTTTATTCTTTTTTTTTTGGTAAAGAATGGATGAAAGAAAAGAGGAAATTGGAGGAGTTAAAATGCTCAGAAATTATGGGGTTAATTTATTTGTGTTTAGAATTGAAAAAGCACAGTTGCACCAATGTTTGTTTTTGAAAATTTCAAACTTGGTTTGAAATTTGAATTTAAGGTGAATTTGAACCAAATTGAAAATTGAGGGAGTTTCAAGTTTTCCAAAAATCATGAATTTCATTTCCTTGCACTTGACATTCAAAATGCCCAAGTGTGGAAACTTTTGTTTTTGGAAATTTTGAAAGTTTGTTTGAGTTTTGAATTTAAATGACATTTTGGGTGAAAATAAATGCAATGCATATGATGCTTGATGCAAAGCAAAAAGTAAAACAACCAATTCTAATTGGGGGAAATCCCCCGGGTGTTACAGACGACACCACTAACAAGGGATTGCGCCCTCGCAATCCACCCACTAACCCGGGAGGGGAAAGAAGTTCGACTATCGATTCTTCATGCTCCCAGTTGATCTCCTCGACACCACTAACAAGGGCTTCTCGACACCACTAACAAGAGATTCTTGCTCGGAGTGACGACGATGTTCTTCCACCAGGCATCTTCCGATGATCGAACCTATCAGGTTAATGGCTCAGAAAACGTCCACCCACGTAGGACCCTAAAACTTTGAAAGGTAGTTAAGAGAGGAGACTCCAAAACAAATAAGATAGGAGGAGAAATAGAATAGAGATAAGGAGAAAACAAGAACCATATTGAGATGTTTTCAAAACAGGTTTTGCACAAATAGTTTTTGACACTCTAGAAACAACGACCGTTAGCGAGGTTATCCTACAGGCTTTGCGGACCCGTTGTTTCGATAACCATTCGTATCGAAACAACATTGGGAATCGGGACCATGCTCTGATACCATTTGTGACGCCCCGAGATCGGGCACTATGCAGATTTCAGCCTTTCCGCCAAAATCCACATAATAACCGATTCCAGGTTGCCACTTGTGATAACATTACAACAGTTCACGAATAATCCACAACAACAACAGAGGAGGTATATACAAGACGACTCAAACGAGTCAAGGATACAACTGATACAACACAAAGATCCAAATAACAGCGGAAGAAACAACATAGCGTCCGACTACGGACAAGATACAAATTGGACTAAGAGTCCTGAAGATAACCGATGGCGTCCAATCCCTGCCCAGGCCAAGCCGGAGGGATTCCCAAGCTAACGTCGTCAGACTTCAAACCTATTGACTGCAATGTGGAATATGCAGCCACGAAATGTATTCGTGGGTCAGTACTATTAAGTACTGGCAAGTGGATAAACCATACTCACAAGATACCAGTGTAACCAATCATCACAAGATACAAATACTTTGGGTACAACGGAAGGAAGGGATTATTGCAAAGAAGCGGCAGCGGGCAGCACTAACAAACTAAAGAGACGCGCTACAACTTCCGGCTAAAAGAAAGGGGTAAGATAGCGCGACAAAACCAACTATAACTACTCACCAAACAATACCCATCCAGGGTTACCCCCTACTAAGGAAGCAACCCAAGGAAACTCACGCTGTTGATTAAGGTGACATTCATTTTTATGGTGAAGGTAATACTATATTACTAGTCAAGTTATTATCATTAGGTGTAAGTTGTCTGAGTACTTCTTAGCCAGCACTTTCACCAAGTCAACCATAACCGCGGACAACACGGCTTCTCGAGAAGATTTAACCCTGCAGGGATGCACCAATTTGGCCGTACACGTAAGAATGACCCACCAGATGGAAATGCACTTCCACCAAGCCAGGCACTCAACACAACCCAATTCTTCTTTGCATCAAGCCCAAAGAACCCCGTGCAATTGAGCGCACGACTAATCAAGCCCCACGAAGAAAAGGGGACCCTCATAGCACTCTAAGAACGTGTCTCCCTAAATGCCGACTACAAAAGTTCCACCCTGGCGCCAAGGGTTCGCATCTGCATATGCATGCGGCAAAGGGAAAAACCCGAACTAAATGCGGCGATTTGGACGAGATGCGAATCGAATCAAAGTTGCGGGGGGCGCCCATACTCGCTTCCCACATGCGGTTAGCGCGCTCATCATGGATCGTAGGACAAGACCCTTTTCCTAATTAAGTTCGACACTAGCAGGCCTCAAAACCACGCCGGGCCTCCTGCCGGTGCCTTATCATCAAATTATTATTACCCAAAACATTAACATGTTGTTGATTGAATTGAAACCCAACTGTCGACTAAACAGGTGATACGACAAAGGACAACAAGACTCGAGCGCAAACAAAGCTAAGCATGCAACTACGACACGAGGGCCAACAAGGTAAACAAACAACAGGTAATAGGAAGTGGAAGGAAGGCTATATCATGGTTGCAAGGTAAACATATGATAGGATCGAGACACAAGCATCGAATCATAAGGCTAGAATAAAGGCAACGGGAAGAATCGGTAACAAGTGATGAAAGGCAGCCATAGGTAGCAAGTGAGTATACTTGCCTGGAATCCAGCAAGTAGAGGTACATCCGCAGAACTTGTCGTTGCTCACATCATCTCAACGTCCTATCCGCGAAGAAGCAACGAACTAGAACAAACACCGGATGCAACAATTACTACTACGGCAAAAGATCCAGCATGATCAAGATATGGATGCATGACAAGTTTAAGGATGCATCAAAGATAAAATAATTGTCATGGTAAACATATTTAAATGGGCCCATATGCAATTTGGATTGCATATGGAAAAGCCCATGAATTAATGTTGAATTAAATGATCTACAAATAACCATCATCTGATAGTTGATTAGAATGATGCATGAATGATAAAAACAATAAGAAAACAACAATAGCTTCAGTTTGATATGTTGTTTACCAAGTTTGGAATTTTATTTATTAAGTTATGAACTTTGGCATTTTAAATGATTTAAACAAACATTTGTTGTTTTCACAATTTTAAATGTTCAAAACAGATAACCAAATTTATTTGGAAAGAAAACAAAATTTTAGATGGAATACATATTTCATTTGTTGCATTTGGATTTTAGATGAGCAAGTTATTAAATTGACAATTTTAAATGCATTAATTAAGAAATAGTTGTTTTCAGCAATTTAATTTATTCATAACAGAAAACAAAGTTTATATTTGGAAAGCTTGTTCAATTTTGCATGGAAACCATATTTTACATGTTGGAAATGGATTTGAATTGCCCAAGTTATGAATTTTGCAATTTAAAAGGTATATCTAAAGTATTGAATTATTACTCCAATTTTAATTAGGAAAAACAGTAAACAAATTGTATTGAAAAGGTTGAAAACATGTAGCAAATGTTTCACTGAACATTTTGAGCTATTAAACATAATTTTTTGATCATTATTGAATTTATTATGCATTTTTCCATAAGCATTTTTATTCTGCCCTTTTTAGTAAACAGAAGGAAACATGTTCAAATTTAATTCAATTGTGACCAAATAAAATACCACTGTGTATATTTTGTTAAGAAAAAAATTTAGAGCCCAAGTTTGCTCAATTTGGGTGAACAGAACTCAAGTTATGAATTTCCAAAGTTTCAAATTTTAATAGCCATTTCTGTATTTAATTATTTAGTGCAAAATTTATTACAGAAACATGTTGCAACTTTGTGACTAACAGAAAGAACACAAGATTCTGAATCCATAGAAATTTGAATCATTGAAATTGGAGCATTTTTCAATTTGTTATTGATTTTACAAATAAATAGTTAGTTCTGTTTTTCTGGATTTTCGAGAATAAAAGAAAATGGAGAAAGAAAAAGGGGGTGGCTTCGCCACGGGTGGGATTCGAACTCGGGGCTCCAGGAGTGCGGACGGATGGAGCTGCTAGTCTGACCAACTAGGCTGCTATGATGTTGTGATTTCAGAGGGGGTTTGGACAGGATGAGGTGATCGGCGCGGATGTTTCCCTGACGAATCTGAAGAACGGAAACTGCACTTGACGGACTGGGAGACGGGAGACGGTGGCTGCGACCTGCAGCGGGTGGCGCTCGAAGGCGGCCCTCACAGAGCAGCGGGAGGAAGGAGGGAGAGGGCCCGGAGGCGGGGGGCTCACCGCGGGGTCGCCGTGGAGGGGTCGGACTCGGAGGCGATGCAGACGACGACGCAGCTGCCCGTGCGTACGCACGGCCGGCGAAAGATCTTGACGGCGTGGCGCTCCTAGTGGCTCTCGGACCCCGACGAGGAAACGCAGAGGGAGCGGGATGTGCCCCGGTTCCATTCCCGCCGGAACCGGGGCCAGACGACGTCCTCAGCGTCGGCGCCATGAGCTCGAAGTGCCGGCCATGGAGGTGTCTGTCCCGGTTTCAGTAAAATACAGAGAAAATGGAGGGGAAAAAACAGAGGAAGAAGAATAAGGGGAGCGGCAGCGGAGAAGGGAAAGAGGGGAACTAGAGGAGGAGGGCTAGGGTTAGGGTTTGGATGGGAGAGGTAGGTATAGGGGAGGGGGAGCAGGTGGGAGAGGGGCTCTGCTGGAAAGCGACATGCCCTCCTCGTGCCTCCTCTGTCCGTACGAGGAAGAAGGGTGGGGAGTGGGCTGGGCTTTGCTCTGTGGGTTGTAGGTGGGCCTTTGTGGCCTGCCTCCCCACGGTGTTTTTTATTCTTTTTCTTTCTTTTTTTTTGGTAAAGAATGGATGAAAGAAAAGAGGAAATTGGAGGAGTTAAAATGCTCAGAAAATTATGGGGTTAATTTATTTGTGTTTAGAATTGAAAAAGCACAGTTGCACCAATGTTTGTTTTTGAAAATTTCAAACTTGGTTTGAAATTTGAATTTGAGGTGAATTTGAACCAAATTGAAAATTGAGGGAGTTTCAAGTTTTCCAAAAATCATGAATTTGATTTCCTTGCACTTGACATTCAAAATGCCCAAGTGTGGAAACTTTTGTTTTTGGAAATTTTGAAACTTTGTTTGAGTTTTGAATTTAAATGACATTTTGGGTGAAAATAAATGTAATGCATATGATGCTTGATGCAAAGAAAAAGGGAAAACAACCAATTCTAATTGGGGGAAATCCCCCGGGTGTTACAGGGGTCTTCTGCTGTTTTAGGACCAATGGGATCTTTTCTGTGCATTTTCCCGAAAGTTGATTTTTCTGCACAAAAACGAGACACCAAGGTAATTCTGCTGCAAACAACGTTAGTCCGTGTTAGTGGTATCCAAAACTCACAAATTTAGAGGAAAACAATAAGAGAAGTGTTCAAAAAAGGAGATACGTTTTGGACGTATCAGGTAACATGCTACCAACATAAACTTGGTAATCTAAATTGTACAAGCATAAGCATAGCTGAGATCATAGAACTTTAACACAAGCATGATAAATATAATTCTAACAATAAAACATAGTAATCACCTTGCATCATGAAAAGTAACACAAACAAAAGATCATGAATAATAATGCACTTGAAAGCTATTCGTTTGTTTCGAGCATAAAGATATTTCACTTGTCCTTAAGAGTGGGGCAAAACATAAATGGCAGGACACCTTCAAAGTGTAAGGTCCGCCCCAGAATCACTGTTCAAGGACATCTTCGATATGCATACATTCACGATCCCAGATCACACCAGTCGTGAACAACATATCAAGTTGGTACACAGGTACAATATCCATTACACGGTTACATAAACACTTACAAAGAGGACATGGTCACATGACCAGGTCTACACAACTGCCACGCAGGGCAAACACACCACATAGCGGAAGACTAAACACACAAAAACATAGTAGAGCCCAAGTCACGCCTTAACCTACAGGCTGCTGACCGGGAGACGATCCTAGTTCGCAAGGCCATCAGCTCCGTACTCCTCCTCGTTGATCTCCTTCTGAGACTCCTTCTCAATATCTGTCAAGTTGATACCAGGGACGAAACCAATATGAGTACATTTGAATGTACTCAGCAAGACATCCCTCATGTAACTTACCAAATAAAAGTATGCTTATATGGTGGAATAGGTAGGCTATAAATAGGGTTCACTATCAATGATATGTGTAAGACATATCATAGTTGATTTTAAAAATCTCTGTATCTTCGTTGAAGAAGATACTTCAAAAGAAAATAATATAATTTTCTTTCTCTTGTAGATATCGCATGTACAAGAGGTTTTATAAACTCATTTTGTAAAAGAAGGTTTTCTCTTTGCAAAACTTTTTGTGAAGCAACTTCTGGCTTTTCATCAACGGTACCTCCATGGTACGAGATTTCCTCCTTTGGATACTTCATGAGTCCAACACCTTTTTGGAAAACTCCTTTTTGAAAACATTGACACAATGCTAGCTACATGGACATTCAACTGTCCATATCCGAGGACGCGGCTACTTCGAAATAGTTGTACTCTGCAGAGGTGTACACATCAACCAGATCCAGTACACCCGCCGTGAACAACCACGGACTATAACAACAGTATGTAAACATCAGATAACTGATCCTAACCATCCACTATGTTCAAGCTAGAATATGCCTATTCCTTCGATTGAGTATATGCTCCCCGGCATCAGGTCCCACCCTGCCTAGACAGGAGCCTCAACGGATGCGTCCGGAGGGAAACTTAATCCCACACTTTATATGTCGCAAGATTGAGGGTTTTGACGACATTCGGTTCGAGGGAGTATGTCCCCTTATAGCAATTGAGATAGAACACACACTAACAAGAACAAACTTCAAGTTAGGCCCCGTGCCCATGTTGGGGTAAAGTGGCAGTACGGTAAAGGTTGTCCGGCGAAGACTAGGTTATGTGCCATTTTTGTAAAACACCATTTCCCAAAAATGACCACTTCCACGTTCCTCCGGTGAATAAGGCTCAGCCTTTTCTCCGGGTTTTCCATAAAAGACTTTGTTTTTCAAAAACATAATTTTAGGGTGTCCACTTAGGGACTAATATTTGTGATGGTAATAAATGCCATATGGTGGCTATGGGCTTGGTAACACCAAGTATCAACTACTGGCGTAGTAATAGTATATTATATATAATAGTAGTAGTCACTCAAAAATAGTTTTTTTGGTAATCAAGGTTTTGTAAAACTTTTCAGGAGTAAAACATGCATGATAGATAATGATAAGTGTACTATAACAGCAAGCATCAGGATGGCTTGCCTTAAATCTCTTAATGTCCCTGGCCTTGAAGTAACTTGAACTTGACGCACAGCTCCACAACTACTTCTTCTTCTTCTTCGTTTTCTAGCGTCGTAAACGAATAAAAGACATACTCTCATATCTAAAGACCAAACAACTAAACTAAACAACACATACAGCAAGCAAGGTATACTAGCGCAGATACTCAAACGTTATCGCGAAAACTGTCTCACATAACTCTCACGGTCCAAAACTATCGTCATGCAACTATATGGTTGTGAAACCACATCCCACATATTACATACCATATATGGAGTGGGTGTACCACTCTCGTAATAAGATACATAAGAAGCTAAGAATATAGCTTGTGGGCACAAGAGGTGAGGTTACTAAAATAATAGAAATCAATCAAAGTAATACCCATGGCAGTGGGTATTAACAGTACACAAGCAAATCATCACCAAACGAGATCGCTAATAAAATAATGCCTAGCTAACAAGATACTACCTAAGCACAACCACCACACTGGCACAACAAATAAAACAAGTACAACACTCATACTAAGGTAATCACTCAGACAATTTCTAAACAGCAGGCAAACACAACACTGATGAATAGACTATTTATTGACCATGCCATGGTCTATTTGAAGTTATGGAAATCCATCAATCATGAAAATATAACAAACAACCAGTAGCTAAAATTAATGATAACAAGTCATAAAAATAATCTAAAACACAATCATCACTCAAGATAATACCCCTATCAAATATCATAAAAACAGGACTGCACTAATAGCACACTAGTATGAAAATTCTACGCAAACATGCTATAAGAAAAATTGTATTCTACAACTATGGCACATGCAATTCAAGGTGTAATGGAATCATAACAGAAGTAATAACTTCCTAAATATTCTAGAATAAAACATACACTCATGAAATAAAAGATAACAACACTAGAGAAAAAAACTACAATTTTCTAGTGGTGACAATAGTGCAATACGAGAGAAGCAAACAATGCTACCATGATGCTTAACTATAAGCAAGCAAGTCATGAACATAAATATACCTACTAACAGTACCCAAACCATACACATGCTAGTAAGCAATATCATAAAATAATTCTACGAAAACATCTATTTAAGCAAGCATAAGTTTATTCTAGCAATACATGCTTTTCTAATTAATTAACTAGCAAGCAACCAAGGTATAAACTACACGACCAGTAGCTATGCACTCAATGAAAATTTATCTAAACCTTTTCAAAAATCCAAACACTCAATTTAAAATCATTCACAAACAATCTATCAATCACAAGGAATTTATCCTATTAGCAAACAATTTAATTTTAGCAATCAAAAGAGAAACATTTCTTAACATGATGCCCCTAAGGAATATTATGCTAAAAAATGAGTCACACCTAAACATACTAGTGTTTACAAAAAGAAATAAACATTTCACTTGCATAAGTGAATCAAAAAATTCATTTTCCTTGGTGGAAAATAACAAACAACCATATCATAAAACATGTTATTTTCACACACATGCATGGTTGGGGAATTTCATCCTCAACCAAGATGCAATGGGACCAGTGGGTTATGGGACCACTAATACCAAGGAAAAGGAGGTACTAAGCCTCTGGTTACTCATGACAAAATTAGTATACAAGATAAATAACACAAGTCTATTTATTCTAGTAAAAACAAGGCTAGTGCAAACCAATAACAAGACTTGCACATGCTTTGCTATAAAATGACATGCAAGCTAACAGAGGCAATAAATTCAAAATAACAGTACCAACATGGTACTGGATACATTTCTATCATAGCCTAAACCTAGTCAATCAAGCACACAACGATTTGGCTCACACAAATATTCCAAACCATAAAACTAGAAAATAACAATTACTAGTTCTACTTCTATTTGACTTTCCAAATATGCACACACTTTCTAAGGTAGATTTATTGCAAGATAACAACCTAATAACAAGTGGTAACAACTCTATACATTCTAGGAAACAAGATTTAAACAATCACACAATTCATTTCAAGCAAATACACACATACAAGCAAAAACAAGAAAATGTTGTTTTCTAGATCTGTCCACCAAAATTAATATAGAGCTCCAAAAATTAATCTAAGCTAGTATTTCATAGATCTAGTCAATACCAAACTCATCCAGTTGGATTTACTTCAAAATTCCTTTTTGAACTCATCCTAAAAATCACAGAAGAGGCTACTGGACTTTTACCAAAATGGATGGCATTTCCATTTGGTACCTCGCCTTGATGTGAGGCCAAGTGCTATGGATAGATATGTTCAAGGGCTATCCAAAACATTTTAGTTTGTCCATTTTAGTTACAGATTCAAAAAGTTATGTTCAAAACATGTTCAAAGGCTCTCTGTGGCAAAACAGTCACTGTGAGAAAAATATAGTCCAAAACTTAGATCTGCAATTTTTATGTGGTTAGGAACTCATATAGTTAGGTCCATAACTTTTAGTAGATTTTATTTTGCATGGTTGGTATTTTTCATACGTCCAAAGTAAACATCTCAGTTTCTGTTAAATTTTAAAATAAAAACAAACAGACAGCGCGGGCTGGTTTTGCATGGGCGCGGCCCAGCTAAGCGACCGGTCAGCCCAGATCCACTCAGCGCATGCGCGCGGGCGCGGGAATCGGCCAGGTTCAAGCGTGGCCGTGGATCAAAGATCCAACAGCGCACGGATCGTCGTCTTCCTCACGCTCTATTCTCTCTCTGCCTCGAAACGGCCGGCGATGGAAGCTCGTGGTGGCTCACCTAGGGGGCTCGGGGAGGGCTGCGCGTGCTCGGGGAAGTTTGCTGGAGTCGAGGGCGTCGAGGGGAGCAGTCGGTGGCGCCCGGCGTGGCTCCAAGCAGCGGAGCGCGACCGTTGCCCGTGGCGGCGCTCTCGGACGGCGGCGGCGATCCTGCGGGCACAGAGGCAAGGGAACTTGTTAGGGTGGTTTAGGAGGTACAGGGAGTCGGTCCAGGGCAGTGGAGGGAGTGGGGAAAGGCTAGATCGTGCAGTCCCACCTCGGGGTCGAGCACGGTCACCGGCGGTGAGGCATCCAGGGGCTCTGGCAGGGCTAAAATCTCGACGAGGGGGAGTGGAATGAGTGTGAGGAGAAGTGTGGCGCAAAGAGTGGTACTGGTGTGACTTGTACCCGTGGTGAAAGGGCAAGGGCAAAAAGGAGAGCTCGGGTGGATGTCTAGCAATGGCATGGGCTAGTCCAGGGGCTTGTTTGCTCTTTCCATCACAAGGCAGAGCTGTCCCGGTGCAAGACCACGAAAGGGCAAGTCAAATGGGGGTCTTTGGAAGCAAGCGAAGGCAAGGGCCATGGTCAAATGGTCAAGGTATGGGCTGCCCAAACTTGCCACATCATCCTCTTCTCTCTCTAGATTTTCTTCACCTACAAGGCTTCTAGAAGCTATCCAAAGCATCCTGGTTCGAGTAGGTACTGTGGTGAACACATATGACAAGGTTGCATTTCCAAATTTGCAAAGAAAAACCAAGAAAACAACTTTGCAAAAGTGTATCTCCTACTGTTCACCAAAATTCAGAAAATTCAGTTAAGGACTTAGAAAAAATTCCAAGTGTTGGAAACAGATAAAAAGTTCAAAAAGTTGGAGTTGTTTTCAAGGGCCAAATGGTTTCCAAAAAAAATTTTCAAAGTGTAAACTTGTTAACCATGTTATAAACTTTCAGAAACATCTTTGGAAAACAAATTTGAAATAGTTTAAGTCCATGAAAACAATGTGGAAAAAGGTACACTTTCTGTTTTTATCTGTTTTTTAAAAAAAGCCTTCTTCTGCCTTAATTTTATACCTCAAAAACAACAAGCAAAAGATAACTTTTAATAACCCAAAAATAAAAGTAAGATTATGGGTTTGTAATACATATATCAAGGATCAAACAAAGTCAAGAAAACATAAAATAACATTTTATAGCCTAGTGAAAACAAAGGTAGAAAACAGGTACTTGGCTATATTTTCAGGAATTGTTTTCTATAGACAACTTAAAAGAAAACTTTCATAAATCATTTTGGGAACATGTTTTCTTGGATCCAACAAGGTTAAAGTTGGTTTTAGGATGCAACCAAGAATAATCCAAGTCTTGGAATAAAAATCTACTCAAGTAATATTAGGGAAACATCAGGGAAAAATATCAGGAGAATTAATAGAATTGTTTTCAGGAAAAATTTGGTATTGGTTTTATTCAAGAAACAAAACTTGTGTTGAAAATATGATTGATATCATAAACACATGTTAGTTCAAACAATCATGTTGTTATAAAAAAAATTGTTGGCCCTAATTTTTGTCTTCTTAAGCACAGTACAAGAATCCAAAAACTGGGGTGTGACACAAAGTTTAAGAGAAAGACTAGAACAAATAATTTGAAACAAATAATAACACATCATGAATCAATTAATAATGTTTCTAGGACAGATGCACATTAAACTCAGAATGGAAACCATGCTCTCTCAATTGTGCATAAAGTTAGAAGATGGAGACTCAACATAAAAGTAAAAGAAAGGCCCTTCGCAGAGGGAAGCAGGGATCACTCATGTGCTAGAGCTTTGATATTGTTAAACAGAGGCATTGAAAACATTTTTAAGAGAGGTGTATGCTTATGTCAACGAATAGTAAACAAAAAATACAGTACATCACAAGCCAACTAGACTTCACAAGAGCGGCTCCCATAGAAGGACGCATCTGGGTAGAAGGGCATCCATCTTTCTCTTTTGTTTACACAATTATTCTTTGATTGATAAATTAGGGGCAAAAATAGTGAAGAGGATCTGTTGTATTAATTTGGGGCTGGGCACCCCGATGCCAGCTCTTCTATCAATTGGATAAGCGGATGAATCCACTAGTCCATGGTGTGAAAGTCCAATCAACAAGTGAGATAAATATTATCTATTTACGTCCTCATGAGCCAAAACAGGAGCACAAAACAGGATTAATTTTGAAGGTTTTAAAGGTAACACATGAGCAATTTACTTTGGAGTGGCAGTTAAATACCACATGTAGGTAGGTATGGTGGACACATTTGGCAAACTTTGGTTTTTGGGAGTTGGATGCATGAGTAGAGCTCATACTCAGTATAGGTGGAGGCTAGCAAAAGACTGGGAGCGACAAATCAAGAGAGCAATAATGGCCATAATCATGCATAGCGACAAAAACATCACTAATCAAAGCATAAGTGGTACTACAAGTTCAAAAACTAAATGATCATAGAGGCTATAAGTGACTGGTTTGTTGTCATAAACATGGTGTGAGCATGCGCCAACTCAACCAAATAAAACATTCAAAGGAGAACGCCACAAATTTATGCTTCAATATGACAAGAACAGCTCATGATTCTTTCAATGGCACATTAAACACTCTCGGCTATTTGAGACATATCATGCTAAAAAATAATTACTAGGATTTATAATTAAAATAACATCTAGCATGACATGAAAAAGTCTAGCCACAGTCTATACAAGCTTCTAATTGCACCGTTATAAGCACGAAAATTGTACTACTGCTTTCCAACACCAAGAATTTTATACTAAAAAAAAGTCTCCAAGAGATGCATCAATGAAACAAGAGAGTACTAACATAACTCTACTAAATCTAACAGCTCTGAATAAGAGATGCAAGAAAAACAGGCGCTAAACAGGAATTTTTGCAGCAACTAGAAGAAAAACTAAGAATACGAGCATAACGAGTATTCATACGAAAAAAGCGGAGCGTGTCTCTCTTCCACAAAAATAATGCTAGGTTCCAACAACATTATTGCAGCAAGGAAAAAAAAGAAAACAAAGGAAAACAAAAGAAAAACAAACAGACGCTCCAAGTAAACTTCATATGATGTGACCGAATAAAAATATAGTTTCACTACAAGTGACTTGATAAATTGTTGATGAAGAGGGGGATGCCTTGGTCATCCCCAAGCTTAGATGCCTGAGTCTTCTTAGAATTTGGTGGGATGAACCACGGGGGTATCCAAAGATTTGACCTTGCACTCTTTTTGATCACATTATATCACCCTCTTCTCTTGACCTTGCACTATCGGTTCAGCAGCAACGTGGAACCTACACAATAAGATCAATGCACTTTGCCCCAACGAAGCAGTGAGGTTGTCAATCTCACCGGTTTTGCTGAACGCAAAGAGATTAAATGTCTAGTTTGGAAATTAGTATGAAAACAACAGTAGTAGTGTGAAAACAGTGGAAGCAATGTGAAAACGGTGGAAGCAGTGTGTGTATTATCAGTATGAGAAAATGGACCGGGGTCCACAGTTCACTAGTGGTGTATCACCATAAAAGATAGCTAACATGTATGGTGAACAAATTACAGCTAGGCAATTGATAGATAATGAAACATGCATGACATGATGATTACTATGAGATTCATGCGGCCATTACAACAAGATACATAGATCGTCATCCAACTACATCTATGACTAATAATCCACCCTCTGAATATGATCCGAACAAACGTTGGGTATTAAGTCGCAAGCAACAGATTATCGCAATAAGCAAAGTGTGTAATTTAAACAAACTAAACATCGTTGTTTTCTCCCTAATGGAAATAACACATCCTCCATCCGTCACGTTTCTGTCACTCGAGCACAGATGCAAAGGAGGCATAAACCCACTATCGAGCATAAATACTCCCTCTTGGAGTCACTAGGATCTACTTGGCCAGAGCATCTACTAACAACGGAGAGCATCCAAGATCATAAATAATATACACATGAAGACAACATGATAGATTGATATTCAAGAGACATAGCATTCAATAATCATCAGATCCCAGCAAACACAACATGTAGCATTACAATAAGATTATCTCGATCATGTGAGGCAGCTCACGAGATCCAAACATGAGGCATAAAGAGGAGAGGAAAACCATCTAGATACTTCTATGGACCCGTAGTCCGAGGATGAACTACTCACTCATCACTCCGGAGGCGGGCATGGTGGTGTAGACCCCTCCGGTGATAATTTTTCCTCCCGGCAGGGTGCCGGGGAGAACTCCAGAACCCTCCCGATCTTGGGTTGACGAAGACGGTGGCCTCCGGTGTTTTTCGTGGAAAAGTGGTATATCTTTAGGGTTCACACATCGGGGGTGTTATCTAGGCGAAAGGGCGATGGCGGTGGGAGACCGAGGGGCCCATACCACCCCTAGGCGCGGCCAAGGGGCGCGCCGCCCTATGGTGTGGTCCCCCCTCCGGACCTTTTCGGGGCTTCGTGGAACCTTCGGGAATTCTAAGACTTCCGGGCTTTGAATTTTCCAATTCCGAGAATATTTCCAGAACAACTTTTCTGAAACTAAAAATAGCAGAAAATAAGAACTGGCTCTATGGCATCTTGTTAATAGATTAGCCCCGGGAAATTGATAAAAATGCCATAAAGTGCAAGGAAAACATGTAGCATATGGCATGAAAACAACATGGAACATCAGAAATTAAGGATACGTTTATGACGTATCACACTCCTTGAGGCTGATGACGTGGTTGGTGAAGAAGTACACGTGCCGCAGGCAGCCAACGGGCCGGTCGTAGCTCTCCACGAAGCTGGATTTGGAGTCGGTGATGTGAGCGTACACGGCCAGGAAGCCCAGCTGCGGGATGCACGACTCCGAGAGGACCATGAACCGCGTGTTGGCGAGGTCTAGCAGCGCGTTCCCTAGCAGGAGCTGCACCGTGCCCGCCAGATCCATGGTGGCCCACTTCGTATTCTGCATGCATGCACCAGTGAAACACGCTCTTCTTAAATGGCTGGACGACGCGGTTCTTCATGCATATCGAGCGTTTTTCTAGTTACCTGCCTAGGGATCGTGCGGCCATAGAAGAAGGAGTCCCTAGGCAGCGAGCCGGCGTTGTCGGGGCGTGCGTGCACATAGATGGAGTAGAGCCCTTGTTGTCCGGCGAAGAACTTCTCCCACAGTAACCGCAGCGGCAGGTCCCCCTCACCAGGAACATGAAGGCGACTTTTGGCACTATGTTATAACCAGATGTGCCAGTAGATAATAATAATAAGAAGAAAATTTGGAAGATGAAAATTCCACTAAAAATAAGGTTTTTGCGTGGTATCTTCGTTCGAGGTGTAATACACAGCCTTGCAAGACGCAATTGGCATGGTAGTAAACAATATGTCTTCGGTCATAAAGACGAGACAATAAAACACTTGTTCTTCGACTCTAATATTGTTGGTTCTATATGGTCAATCATTTGGATAGGTTCTACCTTATTTCCATCAAGAAGCATTGCCATTATTTTTGATAATTGGCTAAACAGAGTGGACAAAAGGTTTAAAAGGCTTATTAAGTCGGCATCGCTTGCCGTTATTTGATTGTTGTGGCTGCGTAGAAATGACAAGATTTTTAATGATAAAATTATTCTCTTATGCAGATTATCTTTAGTACTACAGATATACTCCGTTCTTGGTTACCGTGCAACGTGTGGAGAATCTGGACCTGTTTACAAAGATTTGTACCAGACTCGAGGATATGGTGAGGAACTTATTATCCCAGCATGGATAATTTGTGGATCGTCCCTCAACCACCTTAGGAGTCTTTACATTTAATTTTCTATTGTAATTCACCTTTTTCTTGTTTGTTACTTGGTTCTCCTTTCGGTTGTGTGCATCCTAGTTATGCATAGGCTATGTGTAATACTTAACTTTTTACTTTAATTAATAAAAACTTCCTTTACTCTAAAACAACAACACAACATTAAGACCTAGTTGATATTAATTTAGCTACCATTAAGACTATTTGAGCTACTACGGATTCTTTATCCCAAAAAACAGACACAAATGTGTTGATACCATCGTTCTTGTCACTTACATGTGTAATCTTAGCATTCCTATTCTTTTTATGCATGGATGACCATGCGCAGGCATGTCGCATTGAAATGGTAGATGTTAATTGATGCTTATTCATAAATAATACTCCATCTATATCGAAATGTAAGATGTTTTAGCATTTACGAGACAACACGTACCTAGACATGTTTTAGTGTAAGATGCATATGAATCTACACACTAAACCATGTCTTATTTCATTTGTTCTATAAAATGCTTAAGCATCTTATATTTTGATACAGAGTAAGTATTATGCAAAACCTAGGTGATTCTTGGCTGGTCTAGATCCACTGCCAGGAACAAACAAGGATCTAATGTGAACCTCATATATTAATATCAGGCTAGCATCAACTACATTCGATCTCTACAACAACACAACATTAAGACCTACTACCTCCGTTCCATAATGTAAGCCTTTCTAGCAAGCTAAACTAGATTGCTAAAAAGGCTTATATTGTGGAACAGAGGGAGTAGTTGATACACACAAGATGCACACAACAAAATTATTAGAAAAACGTAGATGACAGATGAAGTATTTGTTTCATGTTTTAACGATCACGAGTAACCATTAGTACTGTGATAACGATTCTCTGAACCACATGACCTTGTGTGCCAACTCAAGCAACTTCCCCAGCGTTTCAGGCGAGAATTTGCGCGCAAATAGGTAGCAGAACTCGGCCACGCCTCTGTTGTACTCACAGTTTCCCTCCCCTTCCTCACCCTCTCGATGACCTCCCCGGTTTTTTTTTGAGAATTAACAAACCTATATTAGGCAAACAAGCCTGCCTCGTTAAAAACCTTCCAGTCCCCGTAGGTACCCTGGTAAGGAAAAGAGTACAGACTTGCCGCCGGAAAAATCATTCGGTATTACAATCTCTCTTGATACAGGCATCAAGAAAGCGAGGAGTAAAATTAATCCAAAGGCATCTACTCCTTTCAGGGCTACAATTTCTAGCACATAAATGAGCCAACTCATTAGCAACTCTAGGAATATGTTGTAAGGTTAGGGACACAAGGCTCCCTTCCACTTCAGTGATCTCCGATAAAATGGCAGCTACCTCCGAACGTTCATAATTCTTGCTCTGCCATAATTGTACCAGTTGCAAGGAATCCGATTCAATCACCACTTTCCGAAACCCTCTATCCACAGCCAACCGAACTCCATCTCTAAACGCATATGCCTCCATCGTAAAAGGGCTAGCTGCTGCCTCGTACCAAAACGCTTGAGCACAATATAATTTACCTTCAAAGTCTCGGATACCAACTCCAGTACTTCCTTGGTTCGTCTCAGTAAAGAAAGAGCCATCCACATTAATTTGAAATCTCCCTGTGGTGGTGCTTTCCACTTAACAGATGCATTTCTTCCACTAGGTACCAATTCCTTGCTAGCAACAGAAAGGTCCGATACAACATCCATGTGTGCTGGACCGAACCATTAATGGTTCTGCGAGAACCCTCATGCCTCCGTGCGTTCCTCTCCGACCAGATTGACCAAGCACCACATAAGATAACAGCTTTGGCCTCCTCTGTAACATACGATCCCTCAATAATATCTCTAGACCATGAAGTGGGATGCAGGTTCGGAATTTTAATACCTTTGGACCTATAGATTTCGGCCCAGAAGTTTTTTGCCCAGGTGCACTTGAAAAAAGCATGAAATATTGTTTCTATTTGACCACATTCCTCGCAAAAACCCAATCTTTCAACATGGTGATCACGGAGTACCTCTTTTGTTGGAATAAACCCCGTTGATCACTCGCCACCAAAAGATCTTCACCTTGGGGGGCACAGGCAGCTTCCACTGCTTCCTCCATAGCTGCGGGTTAGAGCCACTAGACGAGCCAGCTTGTTGAACACTAGCCCGATGAATCAAGACTCGTAAGCTGACCGTACCGAGAAAAAGCCCAGACGTTCTGGACGCCATGCCCACGTATCTTCCAGAACACTCCCCACCGGGATCCTCAAGATGGCCTGTGCATCAGAATGCATAAAATTTGCCCTCACTCTATCTTCCAACCAAACTCCAGTAATTGGATGTAGTAGTTCTTCCACCTTCGTAACCGTGCTTTCAGGTTCCCTTCTCAAAGGTCTCATGTTTGGATTCTCTGGTATCCAGGGATCCTCCCACACATTAATAGAATTTCCGTCCCCCACTCTTTTTATCAAGCCGAGTTGTAATGCTTCCCTCCCATAGAGGATTGCTTTCCAGGTGTGTGATGCCCCTCTTTTCTTAGTAGCCTTCATAAAATCCACATTATGAAAATACTTCCCCTTTAGAACTCTCGCACATAAAGAATTAGGAGTAGTGATTAGCCGCCAACCTTGTTTAGCTAACATTGCTTGATTGAATAGTTCAATATCACGGAAGCCCAATCCTCCTTCTTCCTTTGGAGTAGCCATGTCTCTCCACTTACGCCAGTGCATTTTCCTCTTATTTTCATCCCCACCCCCCAGAACCGAGCTATGACGCTGCCAATTTTCTTACACAATTTCTTTGACAACTAAAGCAGCTCATCGAATATGTTGGGATAGCCTGACAAACTGCTTTAATAAGTACTTCTCTCCCCGCACTACTCAAGAATTGAGAGGCCCATCCATTGATCAAACGCTTGATCTTCGTCAATATACTCTCGAATTGATCATCCGTTAGACCTTCCCAAGGCAGTGGGCAGGCCTAAATATTTTTCCCCTAGAGCCTCTGTCTGAATCTCGAGAGCTGATAGAACATCTTGCTTCGTAACATCATTACAATTAGCACTAAAGAAAACCGCTGATTTGGTTTTATTAACCATCTGCCCCGAGCCAAGACGGTATCTTTCTAGAATATCATTAATTCTGTTTGCTCCCTCCACTGTTGCTTGAGTAAAAACGATGCAATCATCCGCAAATAATAGGTGGGAGATCCATGGAGCATGGATACCCACCCGAATACCCCTTGCAAGGAAGTTTAAACCACAAGTTTTCAAGAGAAAAGTTAGTCCTTCCGAACAAAGAAGAAATAGATATGGGCTTAATGGATCACCTTGTCGGATTCCCCTCGAAGGTTTGAAAACTTCTGAAAAACTCCATTGACACGGACTGAAAAGGAGGCAGTTTCAACACATGCCATTATCCTGTTAATCCACCACTCCGCAAAACCCATCTTCTCCATCACCCTCCGAAGATAAGGCCACTCTACACGATCATAAGCTTTTGCCATATCCAATTTAATTGCACAGGCACCGACTTCCCCTTCTTCCTTTGCAGGTAATGAATACATTCATAAGCTGTCAACACGTTGTCTGTAATCAAACGACCCGGAACAAAAGCGCTTTGTTCCTCCGAAATAACCTCCTCCAGTATAGGGCGTAGCCGGAGAGCAAGAACCTTCGAGACAATTTTATATAGCACATTGCATAAAGAAATAGGTCTGTATTGGGTTAGGCTTAAGGGATCCTTTACCTTCGGAATTAGAACCAGTACAGTCTCATTTACCTCGGCTGGCATAATACCTGTATCAAAGAAATTTCTGACCCCGCAGCAAATAGAAGTCCGCAATAAATCCCAATGCCGAATGTAGAACCCCGCCGTAAAACCATCTACCCCAGGAGATTTATTTGGGTGCATCATGAATAGGCCTTCTCAATTTCTGCATCCGTAACCGGAGTACACAGATTATGATTCATATGATCATCCACTTCTTCTCCATTAGCTCCGTTATCACCTCTGGATTTGTATTATCACTCGTAAAGAGATTTTATAGAACACACGGCTGCATTCTCAATTTCCACTTGGGAGTGAATAGTAGACCCATTATCCAATTGAAGTTTTTTATTCTATTTTGCTTCGCCCTCTCCTTGGCCTTTGCATGAAAAAAGGATGTATTACGGTCTCCCTCTTTAAGCCATTGGATACGTGACCGTTGTTTCGCCAATACCTCCTCTCTAGCAATTAATTCCGAAATCCTTTCCATCAGTACACTCTCCTGTCGTGAAGGTCCATTGCCAATTGACAGTTCTCTCAATTTTTCTAGTTTCCCTCTCATAGCCCTCAGCTGTCGCTTAACATTACCAAACTCTCTATTACTCCAGTGTTTTAATTTTTCCGAACACCACCAAGTGCATTAGCTACTGCTGTTAGATCACCCATGGTTGGAACCCATGCATCCTTCACTGTATCGCCATAATTTCCATGTCTCGACCAAGCATTCTCATAGCGGAAAACCTTGGTCTTAATCTCTTCTGTATCTTGTTCTTCCAAGACCCTAACGAGTAGCACAATGATCCGATTTAGTGGTCTGAATATGCACCACTTCCGAATTGCCGAACCAGTCCAAAAACCGGTTATCCCCAAGGGCCCGGTCCAATCGAACTTTGATGTTTCTGCTGCCATATTGCCTATTATCCCAGGTATATGGGAGTCCCAGAAATCCCAAGTCCGAAAAGCGACAAATATCAATAGTATCTCGGAAATTCTCCATCATCCATTCTTCTCTCCTATTACCTACAAACTGTTCTCTAGCATCAACAATCTCGTTAAAATCCCCTGCACATAGCCACGGACTATCAGACTCAGTCCGTAGGTATTGGAGGAGTTCCCAACTGCGCTTCCTGCGATCTGATCGGATTGCCATAAAAACCAGTGAACCTCCACTCCTTATTTCCCAGTGCTGAATTTTGTATCATGACATCAATATGAGACCTGCTATATGAATTTAAGGTCACTACTGACTCATTATTCCAAAAAAGAGCCAAACCACCACTCAATCCTTCGCACTTCACCGCAAACGCATGTCTAAAACCAAGTTTGAACCTTAAATCTCTTGCTCTCGTATCTGACAATTTGGTTTCCGAGAGAAAAACCAAAGAGGGGCGATGCAACTGTACCAAGTTGCCAATCTCTTGAACTGTCTCGGGTCGCCCGCAACCCCGACAGTTCATACTTAGTAGATTCATTGGTCCCGGCGGTCTCCGTCGAGCGGAGCCGCCGATCTGCTGTCATTCGAATTTGTGTTACTGCCCTCACCTGCTTTCTTTGACCTCTTCTTTTCCCTCGGTGCACAATATCCCGGAGGGGGAGGGGGAACAAGGTCCCCTTTCCGCTTGCTACCTTTTCATCATGTTCAGATAATGCACGACCAGCCACTGTCTTCTCCTTGTCGAAAACCAATTTCTTCGAGGTAGTCACCACTATGCCCCTCTCTCGGCCCTCTAGGTCTTCCTCCATGTGTCCCCTACATTCTTTAGTGGGCTTGAGGCCGTGTCAGATATTTCCTCCTCCGTTTCCAAGTCCTCCGAGCCTCTCTTACGTCCATATGGATTAACAGTACCGCGTCCCCAACCTCTTCCTCCAGTTCGTCCAGACATACCGCCTCTCGATGAAAATTGTCCTGTCAGGTTTCTCCTTGTTGCCATGAGCCATTTACCATATTGCATTGACGTTTTATCATGGACTCCATCTCCACACTCCTCCATATCATGGCCCATACCACAGACATCACAGAAAAAACCTATCTTCTCATATTTTACCTTTAGTAAATTCGATCCTTTCCGCCGATGTTGAGGGGCACAAACCGAATAAGAGGGCTATTAACTTCAATGCTGGCCCTAACACGAACATAATCACCTTCGAAGTATCTTGTCGGGTTCATCTCCACACATGTAACTTTCCCAATTCTCCGCCAGTTGATCTACCACTTTGGTTACTCTATACAATTCTGGTATTGCATGTATTTGTGCCCACACTGTAGTCCTTTCAAGCTTCACTTCTCTAGGATCGATCAAACCATCGTACTCGCTTATGATCACCACGAGTTTTTTGAATAGCCATGGGCCCTGGTTCATCACCTTGTTCCAATCTCCTAAACAGAAAAACTTCATTGTAAAAAGATTATCATCTACTTCGCGGAATTCTGGTTCATAGGCTAATCCCCAAATTCCTCTCAGTGTATCGAACAAAGCTGATGAGTTGATTGTCTTCCGTGTGTGGACTTTAGCCACTGCTAGCCATCTGGCTTGTTTCCTGAGGTCCTGTAGTTCATCCGCCCCGATGATCACGTCGTCAAGTTCACCCTCCCGCAGATCAAGGTTCTGCAAGGCCTTCTCCAGATCGTCTTCGTTCGCCTTCGATCTCCCCCCGCTGTTTCCGATGGAATCCGACATCGCCTCCAGCCGAAAACGAGAGAAGGAACCCGTCGAGATACAGCAGCCGGAAAGAACCAAGATCGCTAGGGACCCCTACCTCGCAGCGATCGTATAAAGACCTTCCCCTGGATCCGATTCCCAGTCTTATACCGGTCTTGCCGTCAAAAATCCAATCCAATCTCACTCCGGTGACCAAGTCGCCGGAGGAGTCGCCGAGCCCTAGTTTCCTAGGTCGAAAACGTTATAACTAACCAGCCATAGCCTGCGGATTTCTGTGCTTCATGCCAGGCGCTAGATCCACTGCCAGGAACAAACAAGGATCTAATGTGAACCTCATATATTAATATCAGGCTAGCATCAACTACATTCGATCTCTACAACAACACAACATTAAGACCTACTACCTCCGTTCCATAATGTAAGCCTTTCTAGCAAGCTAAACTAGATTGCTAAAAAGGCTTATATTGTGGAACATAGGGAGTAGTTGATACACACAAGATGCACACAACAAAATTATTAGAAAAACGTAGATGACAGATGAAGTATTTGTTTCATGTTTTAACGATCACGAGTAACCATTAGTACTGTGATAACGATTCTCTGAACCACATGACCTTGTGTGCCAACTCAAGCAACTTCCCCAGCGTTTCAGGCGAGAATTTGCGCGCAAATAGGTAGCAGAACTCGGCCACGCCTCTGTTGTACTCACAGTTTCCCTCCCCTTCCTCACCCTCTCGATGACCTCCCCGGTTATATCCTTGGCCCAGTACGTCAACGGGTGCCCCCGCGGCTATGGCTCCAGTCCATGTTGGTGAGCGTCCTGTTCTGGCTACGCGAACCCCAGCCGGGCAGGGTGACGAGCATCGGAAGGTAGTGCTGCTCCATGTTGTGCCTCTCGTGGCCTCCCTTGAACAAGTTGATGTACGAGGCGTCGGCAATGAACTCCATGGCGAGATCCCGACGCATCTCGAACCACTGGGAGCCCTTGCGCTACTCGTCGAGGCTGATGCCGTGGTTGGTGAAGAAGTGCACGTGTCGCAGGCGGCCAACGGGCCGGTTGTAGCTCTCCACGAATCTGGATTTGGAGCCGGTGATGTGAGTGTACACGGCTGGGAAGCCCAGCTGCGGGATGCACGACTCCAAGAGGAGCATGATAAGCGTGTTGGCGAGGTCTAGCAGCGCGTTCCCTAGCAGGCGCCGCTCCGCGTCCGCCAGATCCATGGTGGCCCACGTCGTATTCTGCATGCATGCACCAGTGAAGCACACGCTTCTTAACAACGGCTGGCCGACGCGGTTCTGCATGCATATCGAGCGTTTTGCTGGTTACCTGGCTAGGGATCATGCGGCCGTAGAAGATGGAGTCCCTAGGCGGCGAGCCAGCGTAGTCGGGGCATGCGTGCACGTAGATGGAGTAGAGCCCTTGCTATCCGGCAAAGAACTTCTCCCACGGTAGCCGCAGCGGCAGGTCCCCCTCAGCAGGAACATGAGGTGACTTTTGGCACTATGTTATAACCAGATGTGCCAGTAGATAATAATAAGAAAATTTGGAAGGTAAAAATTCCACTAATAATAAGTTCTTTGCATGGTATCTTCGTTCAGGTGTAATATTAACTAAACACAACCTTGCAAGACGCAATTGGCATGCTGGCAAATAGTGTGTCTTCTACCATAAAGACGAGACAATAAAACACTTGTTCTTCGACCGTAATATTGTTGGTTCTATATGGTCAATCATTCAGATAGGTTCTAGCCTATTTCCACCAAGAAGCATTGCCATTATTTTTGGTAATTGGCTAAACGGAGTGGACAAAAGGTTTAAAAGGCTTATTAAGTTGGTAGGGCTTGCCGTTATTTGATCGTTGTGGGTGTGTAGAAATGAAAAGTTTTTTAATGATAAAATTGTTCTCTTATGCAGATTATCTTTAGTACTACAGCTATATTCTGTTCTTGGTTACCCTCCAATGTGTGGAGCATCGGGACCTGTTTACAAGGGTATGTACCAGACTTGATGATAAGGCGAGGGACTTTTTATCCCAGCATGGATGGCAGGATAATTTCCGGATCGGCCCTCCACCACCTTAGGTGTCTTTACATTTACTATTATTTTGTAATTCGCCTTTTTCTTGTTCGTTACTTGGTTATCATTTCGGTTGTGCATCGTAGTTATGCAGAGGCTATATCTAGATACATTTTGTAACATGTCTAGATACATTTTGTAATGCTTAAGTTTTTTTACTTTAAGTAACAAAAACACTCTTTACTCTAAAATAACAACACACCATTAAGACCTACTCCCTCTATATCAAAATGTAAGATGTTTTACCTTTTCCTAAACAAAATGTATCTAGACATGTTTTAGTATAAGATGCATATGAATGTACACACTAAAATATATCTAGATATATTTTTTCTTCAAAAAGCTAAAACATCTTACATTTTGATAAAGGAGTAGTTGATATTAATTTACCTAGCATTAAGACTATTTGAGCTACAACGGATTCTTTATCCCGAAAACATACACAAATGTGTTGATATCATCATTCTTGTCACTTATATGTGTAATCTTGGCATTCCTATTCATTTTATGCATGGATGACCATGAGCAGGCATGCCGCGTTGAAATGGTAGATGTTAAATTATGCTTATTCATAAATAATACTCCATCTGTACCGAAATGTAAGATGTTTTAGCATTTACTAGACAACACGTACCTAGACATGTTTTAGTGTAAGCTGTATATGAATCTATAAACTAAACCATGTCTAGATACATGCATTTTGTCTAGAAAATGCTAAAACATCTTATATTTTGATAGGAGGGAGTATTGTGCAAAACCTAGGGGATTCTTGGCTGCTCTAGATCCACTGCAAGGAACAAACAAGGATCTCATGTGAACCTCATATATTAATATCATGCTAGCATCAACTACATATGTAGTGGATCTCTGCAACAAAACAACATCAAGACCTAGTTGATACACACAAGATGCACACAACAAAATTATTAGAAAAGGTACGTGACAGATGAAGTATTTGTTTCATGTTGTAACGATCACGAGAAACCATTAGTACTGTGAGAACGATCCTCCAAATCCCATGACCTTGGGTGCCAACTCGAGCAACTTCCCCAGCGTTTCAGGGGAGAATTTGCGCGCAAATAGGTAGCAGAACTCGGCCACGCCTCCGTTGTACTCACAATTTCCCTCTCCTTTCTCAGCCTCTCGATGAGCTCCCGGTTATATCCTTGGCCCAGTACGTCAACGGGTGGCCCCCGCGGCTATGGCTCCAGTCCACGTTGGTGAGCGTCCTGTTGGCTACGCGAGCCCCAGCCGAGCAGGGTGACGAGCGTCGGGAGGTAGGTAGTGCTCCTCCATGTTGTGCCTCTCGTGGCCTCCCTTGAACAAGTTGATGTACGAGGCGTCGGCAATGAACTCCATGGCGAGATCCCGACGCATCTCGAAGCACTGGGAGCCCTTGCGCCACTCGTCGAGGCTGATGCCGTGGTTGGTGAAGAAGTGCACGTGTCGCAGGCGGCCAACGGGCCGGTTGTAGCTCTCCACGAATCTGGAATTGGAGCCGGTGATGTGAGCGTACATGGCTGGGAAGCCCAGCTGCGGGATGCACGACTCCAAGAGGAGCATGAACAGCGTGTTGGCGAGGTCTAGCAGCGCGTTCCCTAGCAGGCGCCGCTCCGCGTCCGCCAGATCCATGGTGGCCCACGTCGTATTCTGCATGCATGCACCAGTGAAGCACACGCTTCTTCACAACGGCTGGCCGACGCGGTTCTGCATGCATATCGAGCGTTTTGCTGGTTACCTGGCTAGGGATCATGCGGCCGTAGAAGATGGAGTCCCTAGGCGGCGAGCCAGCGTAGTCGGGGCATGCGTGCACGTAGATGGAGTAGAGCCCTTGCTATCCGGCAAAGAACTTCTCCCACGGTAGCCGCAGCGGCAGGTCCCCCTCACCAGGAACATGAGGTGACTTTTGGCACTATGTTATAACCAGATGTGCCAGTAGATAATAATAAGAAAATTTGGAAGGTAAAAATTCCACTAATAATAAGTTCTTTGCATGGTATCTTCGTTCAGGTGTATATTAACTAAACACAACCTTGCAAGACGCAATTGGCATGCTGGCAAATAGTGTGTCTTCTACCATAAAGACGAGACAATAAAACACTTGTTCTTCGACCGTAATATTGTTGGTTCTATATGGTCAATCATTCAGATAGGTTCTAGCCTATTTCCACCAAGAAGCATTGCCATTATTTTTGGTAATTGGCTAAACGGAGTGGACAAAAGGTTTAAAAGGCTTATTAAGTTGGTAGGGCTTGCCGTTATTTGATCGTTGTGGGTGTGTAGAAATGAAAAGTTTTTTAATGATAAAATTGTTCTCTTATGCAGATTATCTTTAGTACTACAGCTATATTCTGTTCTTGGTTACCCTCCAATGTGTGGAGCATCGGGACCTGTTTACAAGGGTATGTACCAGACTTGATGATAAGGCGAGGGACTTTTTATCCCAGCATGGATGGCAGGATAATTTCCGGATCGGCCCTCCACCACCTTAGGTGTCTTTACATTTACTATTATTTTGTAATTCGCCTTTTTCTTGTTCGTTACTTGGTTATCATTTCGGTTGTGTGCATCGTAGTTATGCAGAGGCTATATCTAGATACATTTTGTAACATGTCTAGATACATTTTGTAATGCTTAAGTTTTTTTACTTTAAGTAACAAAAACACTCTTTACTCTAAAATAACAACACACCATTAAGACCTACTCCCTCTATATCAAAATGTAAGATGTTTTACCTTTTCCTAAACAAAATGTATCTAGACATGTTTTAGTATAAGATGCATATGAATGTACACACTAAAATATATCTAGATATATTTTTTCTTCAAAAAGCTAAAACATCTTACATTTTGATAAAGGAGTAGTTGATATTAATTTACCTAGCATTAAGACTATTTGAGCTACAACGGATTCTTTATCCCGAAAACATACACAAATGTGTTGATATCATCATTCTTGTCACTTATATGTGTAATCTTGGCATTCCTATTCATTTTATGCATGGATGACCATGAGCAGGCATGCCGCGTTGAAATGGTAGATGTTAAATTATGCTTATTCATAAATAATACTCCATCTGTACCGAAATGTAAGATGTTTTAGCATTTACTAGACAACACGTACCTAGACATGTTTTAGTGTAAGCTGTATATGAATCTATAAACTAAACCATGTCTAGATACATGCATTTTGTCTAGAAAATGCTAAAACATCTTATATTTTGATAGGAGGGAGTATTGTGCAAAACCTAGGGGATTCTTGGCTGCTCTAGATCCACTGCAAGGAACAAACAAGGATCTCATGTGAACCTCATATATTAATATCATGCTAGCATCAACTACATATGTAGTGGATCTCTGCAACAAAACAACATCAAGACCTAGTTGATACACACAAGATGCACACAACAAAATTATTAGAAAAAGGTACGTGACAGATGAAGTATTTGTTTCATGTTGTAACGATCACGAGAAACCATTAGTACTGTGAGAACGATCCTCCAAATCCCATGACCTTGGGTGCCAACTCGAGCAACTTCCCCAGCGTTTCAGGGGAGAATTTGCGCGCAAATAGGTAGCAGAACTCGGCCACGCCTCCGTTGTACTCACAATTTCCCTCTCCCTTTCTCAGCCTCTCGATGAGCTCCCCGGTTATATCCTTGGCCCAGTACGTCAACGGGTGGCCCCCGCGGCTATGGCTCCAGTCCACGTTGGTGAGCGTCCTGTTGTGGCTACGCGAGCCCCAGCCGAGCAGGGTGACGAGCGTCGGGAGGTAGGTAGTGCTCCTCCATGTTGTGCCTCTCGTGGCCTCCCTTGAACAAGTTGATGTACGAGGCGTCGGCAATGAACTCCATGGCGAGATCCCGACGCATCTCGAAGCACTGGGAGCCCTTGCGCCACTCGTCGAGGCTGATGCCGTGGTTGGTGAAGAAGTGCACGTGTCGCAGGCGGCCAACGGGCCGGTTGTAGCTCTCCACGAATCTGGAATTGGAGCCGGTGATGTGAGCGTACATGGCTGGGAAGCCCAGCTGCGGGATGCACGACTCCAAGAGGAGCATGAACAGCGTGTTGGCGAGGTCTAGCAGCGCGTTCCCTAGCAGGCGCCGCTCCGCGTCCGCCAGATCCATGGTGGCCCACGTCGTATTCTGCATGCATGCACCAGTGAAGCACACGCTTCTTCACAACGGCTGGCCGACGCGGTTCTGCATGCATATCGAGCGTTTTGCTGGTTACCTGGCTAGGGATCATGCGGCCGTAGAAGATGGAGTCCCTAGGCGGCGAGCCAGCGTAGTCAGGGCATGCGTGCACGTAGATGAAGTAGATCCCTTGCTATCCGGCAAAGAACTTCTCCCACGGTAGCCGCAGCGGCAGGTCCCCCTCACCAGGAACATGAAGGTGACTTTTGGCACTATGTTATAACCAGATGTGCCAGTAGATAATAATAAAAAAATTTGGAAGGTAAAAATTCCACTAATAATAAGGTCTTTGCATGGTATCTTCGTTCAGGTGTAATATTAACTAAACACAACCTTGCAAGACGCAATTGACATGCTTGTAAATAGTGTGTCTTCTACCATACAGACGAGACAATAAAACACTTGTTCTTCAACCGTAATATTGTTGGTTCTATATGGTCAATCATTCAGATAGGTTCTAGCTTATTTCCACCAAGAAGCATTGCCATTATTTTTGGTAATTGGCTAAACGGAGTGGACAAAAGGTTTAAAAGGCTTATTAAGTTGGTAGGGCTTGCCGTTATCTGATCGTTGTGGGTGTGTAGAAATGAAAAGTTTTTTAATGATAAAATTGTTCTCTTATGCATATTATCTTTAGTACTACAGCTATATTCTGTTCTTGGTTACCGTCCAATGTGTGGAGCATCGGGACCTGTTTACAAGGGTATGTACCCACTGGTGGAGAACAGGCCAGTAGCACCGGTTTGTAAGGGACTTTGGACTCGGATACAAAACCGGTGCTACGTATCCGGGACTAAAGCCCCCCCCCCCCCCTTTAGAACCGGTCAGTCACCAACTTCTAAAGGCCTCACGTGGGCGCCGAAGAGAGCGCGCAGGCGGAGGACCTTAGAACCGGTTGGTAATACCAACCGGTCCTAAAGTTTTTTTTTTCTCTTTTTTTTTCTTTTTTTCTTTTCAGGGTTTCCAATTCCGTATTTAGGGTTTAGGGTTAGGGCGTGTTCCGTATTTTCAGGGTTTCCGTTTACGTGTTTCCGTTTCTGTTTGCGGTAAATGTTGATGCACCAAATAGTAGTACATATATATATACATGTAACACGAAGTAATCGACCGATAATTACATAATCTGAAGTTCGTTTTGAATAGTTGTATACTTGCATAGAGAAGGGAGCTGGCTATATTGGTTCATAGGATGGAAAAATTCTCCGTCTTCTGCTATGACTTGCGTGAGAAGAAATCCTGCCAATTCCTCTGCAATAGCCTTGCAACGGTCGATTGGTTTGAGCTGCGCCCGCTTTCGTGCCATCTTGAAAAGAAGTAGATGAAAACAATTAAGTTATGAACAAAACTAAACATAATTAATGGCAACATAAATAAAGTTGTGAAGATCCGGTTACGTACCTCTAGAGTTCTGGTAGTACGGGATTTCTCATTGATCTTCCTGTGAATGAACTCGCAAACGTAGTATCCACAATAATCAGTTCCCTGTGGTTGTTGCGGGACTTTCTATATACGAGAAACATAATTCAGTCAAATTAATAATAATCAAGAGAATGGTAATGGTATTTAAATCAGGGTACGTAGTACTACTTACTGTGTTAATCTGAAAGTTGAGCTTGTCTGCCCATGTACCGGGTTCTTCCTTGATGAACATTTGCCAAACCCTGGGCGACAAAAGAAAAATGAATAGAAGAGTTAATTATTACTTACTTGATATCAGGGAATGAACGAAAAAGAGGCCAATGAACGAAAGAGGCTGATATATATACTTTTGAAGCATCTGACGCGCGCTCTTCCATCTGTCAGCCCCCAGTTTAACGAGTCCCAGACTTCAACTTGTCCTCTATCGATTCTAATGATGAACAATATGAAGTGGCCGCTGCACGTGTACACACGCAGTCATGCATACTCATCAATTACACTTAACATCAGGTAAGCAAAATGGAATGTCTACAAGACAGTAACACTCACCTGAATCCGTAGGGCCAAAGTATTTCTTTTTTGGTATTTTGTCGCTTCAAAAACCTTAGCAAATCATCCGGTGTAGTCTTGTTGAACGTTTCTACTGTGGTTTGATGATACGAATACGGGTCAATGAACCCAAAGTCCCAGATTCCTGCCAGTCTGCATTCACGAATCTTCATTCTGCATAGTAGCGTACAAAAGAATGTCGTGAGTGATAATTATACGGGCAACGAACGCGAGCTTAACTAAATAATTAAATTACACAAATAAATCACTTACAAACAGTAGCAGCTGAGGATAGACTTGTCGAGGGCACGTTGATTGTACATCTGGAAGAAATCATCGAACCCAAGCTCGACACCGTAATCTCCGAAGTAGTGTTGATCCTGAATTTGAGCCATGATACAGTCTCTCTCCTGCCTTGCGGCCTCCAAGTACCAATCATGTAAACTCCGTAGTTGGGTTGTTAGAGCAGTAGGATCTTCGACCAGAGGGTGCCCGGGCTTGTATTTATATACCACATCAGCAATAGCGTAACCCACGTCGCCCATGCGTGGACAGGACACTGAAGCTGGTCAGATAAGACCTTGAGCGGGCCAACTGACTGTGCTTCTTGTTGTCCGAGCTGGGGAACTTGTTTCCCGCATTTCGTCTGCTCCGCCTGCTTCATCTGTGCGGCGTGCTTCTTTTCAATATACCGTTCATAGTCTGAAAGGGGCGGCGGTGGCGGCGGTGCAGGATAATAAAGTTGTCGATGGTCCGCTCAATTTTCCACTTTGGGATGTCCTTCAGAGTTTCCTTCCAGACGTCTGGAGTGGGCTTCAGGGGAAACTGTGCGAACCATGCCTTGGTTTTGGATGCCACTGCATTGGTTAGTTCCTCCTCAGTCATCAAGCCTGGTAACTTCGGGGGACTCTTGACTTTCTTGGATTTCCTTGGTCTCTTCTTGGGAGGAGTCCCGTTTCTTCTGAACTGCAGCTTCCGCTTTGTCGTACCCGTAGTGGGCGCATCCGTCGGCTCACGGGAGTGCACGGGCGATGGACGCTCGGCCTCGGGCTCCGGCCAATCTTCGTTGTGGGGTGGACTTGGAGGTTCGTTGGGGGGTGGACTTGGAGGTCGTGCATTCTCTGTACAAAAGTGAAAAAACTATTAAAAATAAGATAACATGTGGTGCAACATTCAGTAATTGATGGAGGTATGGTGCATTCGTACCTGGAGGAGTCGGTGGCCTTGGCGCCGAGTTAGGGAACACGATGTGTTTCTTATTCCACAAGATGATACCAAGCTCCATTTCTCCCAGTGTCTTCTCGCCTTCACCTCCAGGAATACTGAGCTCAATTGAATGGCATCCCGGCGTAATTGTTGACAATCCGACACGAGCATGGGATGCTGGAATCTGACCACCATGGTAGGTTGCTCCAGGTTGATTCGGTAAAGCATAGCCTGACGCCACCCTGAAGGATATGTTCCCCATTGGCATATGTATCTCACAGTTTGTCTTCTCCGTGATATCATCCACGGGGTAGTGAGGCGCCGACGGTTCGACTGCACGACCGTCTTCTAGCTGCAGGTGCGTGGAACCCACGCTGCTTCTATGCTGAGATGGGACGGCATGATCGTCTTCTATTTGCAGCTGATCAGGTGCAGGACGATGTTCTCCTCTTCAGTGTCAGGTAGAGGGTGTCCCCCTTTCTTCAAGAGAAATCCACCTTTTGTTCTAATGTCGATATCCGTTCACTCGTCTTTTTCTTGCTTCTATCACGGCTTCTGTAAGTGGCAATGCCCGCTGCAACCTTGGCTCCACGGGGTATCCGCTCCAAAGCCTCGTGTTCGTCCCCACTTTTCGGGGTTCCCGAGTGCCTCGTCAGCTCGTCGTTCTCTCTATCGGGAACAAAAGTTCCTTTTCGAACAGCTTCTATTGCCTTCTCTAGTTCTGCTACGACTTTTGTTATTTTTTCCGACCATGGTCCCTGAGCAACAATCATCCCAGTCTCAGCGTCCAACGTTGCCCCATGCGCGAACAACCAGAACTTGGACCTATCGGGCCAGTCATGTGTCTGTGGAATGATACCTCTTTTCACAAGCGCAGCTTCATAGCTTCGCCACCTAGGCAGGGCAGTCATGTAGCCACCTGACCCCAAAATATGGTGATATTTCTTCTTCTTCGCATTCTCCGAATTTGTGGCGATCGGGATGCAAAGACACCCGATTTCTTGTACGCCTTAAAATCATCCCAAGCGTCTCTTATCTTCATTAGGTTCCCAGTGAAAACTGGATCTTCGTCCTTATATTTCTTCCACAGTTCTTTCTTCCACCTCTGGAATTGTGTGGCCATCTTCTTCAAAGCCCACTGCTCGACTTTCTTCTTCTTATCTTCCGCTACGCTGAAATTTTGCCATAGCGTTTCGCAAAGAATTTTTTTCAATCTTTCATCGACATAACTAGCTCCAACGTTGGCCCCGGTCTTCGGCTTATTCCATTCTATTAAGTTGATCGGGACCAGGTCTCTTACAACAACTCCGCACTGATTTACGAATTTGCGATAAGTTTCTGGGGGCTGCAGTGGTTTGCCATCAGCAGCAACTGTATCAATCGAGAACCTTGCGGTATCTTTCAACCTTGCGGCCGGGCCTCGTTTGGACTTTGTCTCAGTACTTGCGCTAGCTGTTCCGGAGGGCGCCTAAACGGGAAAATAATGATTCGTTAGTAAGTGCAATACAAATTAATTGTTGCGTGAACAGTGACTTGAGATATACATTGGCAGAGTTTGTTCTGGAGGGCACTTCTTCATCCTCGACGTTGTCGTCGTCATCATCTACTACATCTTCTATATTCTGATCTCCGTCGCCGGAGTCGTTCAAAAATTGATTGCTAAACGCTTGTCCACCGTCGTCATCACGATATATGGCCGTTGCATTATTAAAAATCATCTCCCACATTAATCTTTCCTTCTCCGCCTCACCCATTCCCGCGAGTTTATCGGCGTGCGGATCATGTGCAGGTTCTTGGGGATCCATAGCTCAACACCTGCTAGTAAAATTTATAAAATGAAGAACACTTAGCGAAATTTTCATCGGGCACTTGGCGAAATTATTTCATCGGACAGTAATAAAATAATAGTTCTGGACATATTAATGAAATAATAGTTCTGGACACACCAAGAGTTACATAGCTCGGGTTGATTTTTTTAACCCTAATACATCACGATCGAATAATATCACTTATACATAGTCTCGTGACATCTCTCAAAATAATTAACTCCGACCGGGTCCATAGATAAGGAACCCTCATAGGGTCATAGCTCACGTGGTAAGGAACCCTCCTAATAATCGACCAACTGCTGCTATACTGCCTATACTGCCTATCGAGCAAGTACATGTAGCGACGGACGTGCTCGTCCTCCTCCCTAATACGCTGTTGTACCACCTCCTCAGGGCCGACTCTCTCCGCACCGAGCGTGGCCCACGCGATAGCCACCAAAGAATATCCGGGTCGACCACGTCACCCGGATTTCTCACCAAGCCGCGTGCCCCGGTACTAAGGAGCTCCCAATGCCAGCCTGGCGGGGCCCAGTCCCGGACATCCCCCGGCGGGTCCAACAAAGACATGAACTAAAAACCTGCCCGGACTAAGTAAATATTCCATAATTAAGTAAAATACCTTAGTGTTTCTAACTTAGTAAAAAATAGTAAATTGAGAAATATAACAGAAATAAGATGAAAGTTAAACAGAAAACAATATGGTAACTTAGTGAAAAAATTTAACTTACTGAAATTATATATATATTCTAACTTTCTGAAATTTTCTAACACTAACTTAGTGAAATTTTCTAACACAACATTCTAACACAAAAATTCTAACACTAAACAAAATTGTAAAAACAAAATAAAGCACTAAAAAAATCTAACACTAACTCTAAAAATTTCTAACACGCTAAATTCTAACACTAACACTAATAACTCTAAAAAAATCTAACACTAAATCTAAAAATTTCTAACACTAACACTAACTCTAAAAACAATCTAACACTAACTCTAAAAATTTCTAACACTAAACACTAACACTAACTCTAAAAATTCTAACAGTAAAACAAAATTGAAAAAAACCGAAATAAAACTTAATTACCTAGCTAGGCCGGCGACGGCGATCGAGGGGCGAGAGGCGGGGCGGCGGAGGCGGAGGCGAGACGGAGGCGCGACGGAGGCGGACGGAGGCGGACGGCGCGACGGAGGCGGACGGCGACCGCGGAGGCGCGACGGACGCGGGGCCGCGCGGGGGATCGACGGCGACGGAGACAGAGAGCGGCCGGAGGCGCGGCGGACGGAGGCGAGGCCGACGGAGGCGCGGCGGACCGAGGCGAGGCGTACGGCGACGAGGGGACGGACGGCGACGAGGCGGAGCAGGGCTTCGCCGTAGGTAGAGGAGAAGACGCGCGAAAGAAATGAGCACAAAATTTCACAAGTCCTGGAGATATCGCCCCACTACAGGCCTTTAGCACCGGTTTGTGTTAGCAACCGGTGCGAAAGGGTCTTAGCACCGGTTGCTAACACAAACCGGTGCTAAAGGCCTGTAGTTGGTGCCACACCCAGACTGCACGCCCACTACAGGCCTTTAGCACCGGTTTGTGTTAGCAACCGGTGCTAAAGGTCTTAGTACAAACTGCCCGCCTCCCGCGCGCGGCAGTTTTATTGCTACAGTGCGCACCGGCCCGATCGCGAGTCTCTGTTTCTTCTCTTCTTCCTCTGTCTTTTCTTCTTCCTCTCTTGATCTTCCTCCACTAAGCACCATGGCTGAAGTTTCTAAGAGATATGATGTGGCCACACCATACGGCAAAAGTCTCGACGTGTTCTACACCAACAATTGCGAGGAGCTCCCCGGTGCTCTTGGGTATTTGACCGATCTGTATTTCTCCTCTCCGAAGAACACCGGTTTTTCGGGCTTGATTTAGAGTATACGGCGGATAAACGGAATGTTGCAGTCATCCAGATTGCATTCAAGGAGGCCGTTTTGGTCTTCCAATGGTCAAGGTAACGCACACGTACAATCTTGCATCTTCGATTTGTTTGTTGCATGTGAAGAATACATGTGTTGCAATATATCTAACACGTACACGTATCAAATTTTTGTTGTTGCAGTAGTTCAAAGCATTCTCCGGCACTTGTTGATTTTGTCAACAAGGGGTATGACTTTTGCAGCGTTGACAACACGCAAGACCGTCCGAAGTTGATGCGCTTGGGTATTATGATACCTGAAGATCACTACATTGATCTTCAGGATCTTATCCATTTTGCTGATTTGAACAGGCCGAAGACCGGGATGGCTCTCATGGCAACTGCCTTCATCCACGAGGGCTACGAAACCATGAAGACTGATTTCCCCTCGAAGAATCACTGGTTGTGGGAGAAGAACCCACTGGACTGGACCACATCACGTATGCAGCCATAGATGCATACGTCTCCTACGAGTTGTTCCGCTTCTACTCGACGGATCCATAGATGTTGTTTGTGTACCGCATCTTGTGTTCGATATATGCATGTAATGGATATATTAGTATGTAATGGATATATTATCATGTAATGTATATATCATTATGTAATGGATATTATTTCTATATTAATTCCTAGCTATACTATTTCTATATTATGTCAAACACACATTTCAAAACAAACAAACAAAAACACATCAAGAAAACAAAACAGAAAAACTACTGTTTCTGTATATGTTATCACTTACCCTAGGCGCACCGTACACAACATGCGCCTGCGGTAAAGCTCTTATCCCAGGCGCATCTCTTGACTGTGCGCCTGCGGTAAAGTTACCCTAGGCGCATTTTGCTGTTTATGCGCCTGTGGTAAGTTAGGGTGGGTTATGAGTAAGGCAAGGAAAAGTGAGAGCGCAAGTGATACATCGAGCATATACATCGTGGATACATATATATAGATTGATTTAGCGAGATACCATACATGTAGATTGATTTAGCGATTGCCGCAGTGTCGCGGGAATACAAATTCTTTTATTAAAAAGAGAAAACAGACGAACACTACTCCTCGCCGTCGTCGTCGGGGAACTCGTCGGTGACCTCCTCCGGGTCATCATCGTCGCCGAACTCGTCGGTGACCTCCTCGTCATCATCGGAGGTGCATGATGGTATGTCCGAGATAGGCCCTCACCTCGGATCGTCGGAGGCCCAGACTTCGCCGGCGCGGTCGGCCCGACGAAGCTCTTGCAGCGCCCTCGTCCTCACCTCCCGAGCGGCATCTAACGCGAGGTGGCGTTCGAGGCGGCGCTCCGCCCGCTCAGACGCGCGGGTCTGCCAGAGCTCCTCGTCGGCGCTCTCCTCCCCCGGGTTGTTCCGGTAATACTCGCGGACGACGCGGTCTTCCCTGGCGTCGACTAGGCCCTGAAACGCGCGGTGGCGGAGGTGGAGGTGGTCGGCGGCAGTGATGATCTGTGGCTTCGTCGCCCTGGCCTCCGCTTCCCAGACTGTGTGGCAGTCGTTGAAGTTCATCAGCGACCGCGGGCGGTTGAGGCGCCAGGCCGCCGCGTCCCAGGCGCGGGCTGCCTCTGCCGCCGTCGCAAAGGTGCCGAGGGGGATGCGGTCATCCCCCAGCGGATATCTGCGCTGAACATTCCGTTCTGCCGCGCTCGGACGCCGCGGAAACCGGTGGTGCTGTTCCTCCTCGGAGGCATGGTGGAAGCGCGACGGTGCAGAGGGATGAAGAAGAAGCGCTCGAGGCGCGACAGTTTATACGCGCCCTCCAGGCCACGCGTCACAACTCCCGTGCCACGCGCCACCATAACATGGATGGATGTGTTAAAGGGGGGGTGTAGAACAAATGCACTGAGTATATGATGTATCAAACCTTAAGGGGGTGTGGAACAAAACAGACGGTATCGCCATCATACAGCCCGACCGTGGCTACTGGGTGCATATATAGGGTCCTCTGGCTCACAAAGTGTTGAGCTAGGGTTTTGATCCAACGGTTAAGAAACATCGTCCAACGGCTCACAACAGTTCGAAAGAAACACACCGTAGCCCTGATCGAACGGCTCACAACAGCTGGAAAGAAACACACCCCGGATCCAACGACTCACAAGCGGTTGAAACAAACACACGATCTGTGTGATTCTATCTGATTGGTCCAAACGAAACCCTAATTAACCCATTTAGTCCCGGTTGGTGTCCCCAACCGGTACTAAAGGGACGATCCGTTTCTATTTTTCTTCTTGCCTTTCTTCTCGTTGCGCCGTAACCATGGAACATATTCATCATTTAACTGAATGCTAGGATCATCTTTGACTTTGAAGGGAGGAATTTCATCAAATTTAATGTAATCTGATAACTTACCCCAGGCGCATATTATAAAGTATGCGCCTGTGGTATAGATCTTAGCCCAGGCGCATATTTTGTCTGTGCGCCTGCGGTAATGTTACCCCAGGCGCATATTGCGGTCTATGCGCCTGTGGTAAGTTAGGGTGGGTAATGAGTAAGGCAACGAGAAGTGAGAGCGCAAGTGAGTAAGGCAACCTTCCTCCTTGGTTATGCATACCAAATGCACGGCTGGACGTATGATGGCGAATCCGGATGTTTTGTATTTGCTCGACGAACTGAATATATGATGTATCAAACCTTAAAGGGTGGTGTAGAACAAAACAAACGGTATCGCCGTCATACAGCCCAACCGTGGCTAGCTACTGGGTGCATATATGCATACCAAATGCACGGCTGGACGTATGACGGCGAATCCGGATGTTTTGTATTTGCTCGATGAACTGAGTATATGATGTATCAAACCTTAAGGGGGGTGTGGAACAAAACAGACGGTATCGCCATCATACAGCCCGACCGTGGCTACTGGGTGCATATATGCATACCAAATGCACGGCCGGACGTATGATGGCGAATCCGGATGTTTTGTATTTGCTCGATGAACTGAGTATATGATGTATCAAACCTTAAAGGTGGGTGTAGAACAAAACAAACGGTATCGCCAGTATACAACCCCGCAGTGGCTACTGAGTGCATATATGCATACCAAATGCACAGCGGGGCGTATGCTGGCGAATCCGGATGTTTTGTATTTGGGAGATGAACTGAACGGTGTATGAAGCTGGGCTATATATAGGGTCCTCTGGCTCACAAAGTGTTGAGCTAGGGTTTTGATCCAACGGTTAAGAAACATCTCATCCAACGGCTCACAACAGCTCGAAAGAAACACACCGTAGCCCTGATCGAACGGCTCACAACAGCTGGAAAGAAACACACCCGGATCCAACGACTCACAAGCGGTTGAAACAAACACACGATCCGTGTGATTCTATCTGATTGGTCCAAACGAAACCCTAACCCATTTAGTCCCGGTTGGTGTCCCCAACCGGTACTAAAGGGACGATCCGTTTCTATTTTTCTTCTTGCCTTTCTTCTGATTGCGCCGTAACCATGGAACATCTTCATCATTTAACTGAATGCTAGGATCATCTTTGACTTTGAAGGGAGGAATTTCATCAAATTTAATGTAATCTTCTGACATGTCTGTCTTGTCCTCGACTCCACGATGTTTCTTTTCCCTGAAAGAACTATGTGGCGCCTTGGCTCATCGTCTGATGTATTCGTTTCCTTATCTTTTGTTTTTCTCGGTCTGCTAGACATGTCCTTCACATAGAAAACATGAGCCACATCATTGTCTAGGACGAATTGATCATTGCCGTACCCAAGATTCTTCTGATCCACTGTTGTCATTCCGTACTTCGGGTCTACCTTCACGCCTGACAGGTTGAACCATTTGCACCAAACAAAGGGACCTTAAAGGAAGGTCCGTAGTCAAGTTCCCATATCTGCTCTATGTAACCATAGTATGTGACCCTTTGCCCATTGTCGTCTTTTGCATCAAACGGACGCCACTGTTTTGGTTGGTGCTCTTTTTATCTTGTTCTGCCGTGTAAAATATGTTACCATTTATCTCGTACCCTTTAAAGGGTCAATACAGTCGAAGATGGTTGCTTGGCCAACAAGTATAGCTCATCTTCAACAATGTTGTCATTAATCAGACGTCTTTGCAACCAACCTCCGAAAGTCTTCGCGTGTTCTTTAGCAATGAAATCTTCAGGTTGCTCCGGATATTCCGAGCGTAAAATATCCGTGTGTTCCTGGATATATGGAGCCGCCAAGCTGGAATTAACTAGAACTGTGTAGTGTGCTTGACTGAAAGATTGCTCGTCCATACATGTTGTTGATTTCTTTCCTAGCGTGCCTTTTCCATGCAGTCTCCCCTCATGGCGCGACTGAGGAACCCCGATCGGGTTCAGGTCAGGAATAAAGTCAACACAAAACTCAATGACCTCCTCTGTTCCATAGCCCTTGACCATGCTTCCTTCTGGTCTAGCATGGTTTCTAACATAATTCTTCAAGACTCCCATGAACCTCTCAAAGGGGAACATATTGTGTAAGAATACAGGACCGAGAACGGAAATCTCTTGGACTAGGTGAACTATGAGGTGCGTCATAATATTGAAAAAGGTTGGTGGGAACACCAACTCGAAGCTGACAAGACATTGGACCACGTCCTTCTGTAAACTTGGTAGAGTTGCTGGATCGATTGCCTTCTGAGAAATTGCGTTGAGGAATGCACATAGCTTCACAATGGGTACTCGCACGTTTTCTGGCAGAAGCCCCCTCAATGCAATCGGAAGTAACTGGGTCATGATCACGTGGCAGTCATGAGACTTAAGGTTTTGGAACTTTTTCTCTTCCAGGTTTAGTATTCCTTTTATGTTCGACGAGTAGCCAGACGGGACCTTGATACTACTCAGGACTTGGAAAAAGATCTCCTTCTCTTCCTTGGTAAGAGCGTAGCTGGCAGGACCTTTGAAATTCTCTGGATTCATCAGGTCGTCTCGTTCGTGCATACGTTGGTGGTGCAGCCGTGCTTTTGGTGTATCTCTCGACTTCTTCCATGCACGCCCAATAAGTTTAGCAGGTTCACGCAAATATTTTTCGTCACGTGCATCACGTCGATCGCAGAGCGAACCTCTAGGAATTTCCAATAGGGTAGTTCCCAGAATATAGATTTCTTCTTCCACATGGCTACGTGGTTGTCGGCGTCATTTGGAACAGATTGTGCGCCAGGACCCTTTCCAAAGATTACTTTTATATCTTTGACCATGTCATATATCAGTACCTTTAGGGAGGGTTGGCTTCCTCCGTGTATCTGCCTCGCCTTTGAAATGCTTTCCTTCTTTCTTACGGGATGCCTGTCTGGAAGAAATCGACGATGCCCCGGGTACACATTCTTGCCTATATGTATACTTTCTGTCTCGCCTAAACAGTGTGTGCATGCGCTGTATCCCTTGTTTGACTGTCCTGAGATGTTACTAAGAGCGGGCCAATCATTGATGGTAACAAACAGCAACCCTCGTAGGTCAAATTCCTCTTGTTTGTACTCGTCCCACACACGTACACCTTCGTCAGCCCACAACTCTAAAAGTTCATCAACCAGTGGCCTCAGGTACACATCAATGTTGTTGCCGGGTTGCGACGGGCCTGGGATAAGCACTGGCATCATAATGAACTTACGCTTCATGCATAACCAAGGAGGAAGGTTTATAGATACATAGAGTCACGGGCCAGGTGCTATGACTGCTACTCTGCTCCCCAAATGGATTCAGGCCATCTGTACTCAGACCAAACCTTAAGTTTCTTGCGTCATGTGCAAAGTCCTCGTACTTATCGTCGATGTTTCTCCACTGCGACCCATCAGCGGGGTGTCTCAGCATATCGTCTTCCTTACGGTCTTCTTTGTGCCATCGCAACAACTTGGCATGCTCTTTGTTTCGGAACAAACGTTTCAACCGTGGTATTATAGGAGCATGCCACATCACCTTGGCAGGAACCCTCTTCCTGGGGCGATCGTCGCCCTCAACATCACCAGGGTCATCTCGCCTGATCTTATACCGAAATGCACCGCATACCGAGCAGGCATTTAAATTCTCGTGCTGGCCGCGGTAGAGGATGCAGTCATTGATGCATGCATGTATCTTATGCACTTCCAATCCTAGAGGGCAGACAACCTTCTTTGCTTCGTATGTACTGCAGGGCAGCACGTTATTTCTTGGAAGCATCTTCTTCATTATTTTCAGCAGGTTTTCAAATCCCTTGTCAGATAATCCATTCTCTGCCTTCCATTGCAGCAATTCAAGGGTGGTGCCCAGTTTTTTCTGGCCATCTTCGCAAGTTGGGTACAACAATTTTTTGTGGTCTTCTAACATGCGCTCCAACTTCAACCTCTCGTTTTCACTTGCGCAGTTTATCTGTTCTTCACGAATGACCTGACGAAGATCATCATCAGACTCATCAACAATGTCCTCAAGTTCAGGCTCATCTTCCCCCATTTCAGTATCACCGTGTTCATCGAACATAGGATACTTATCATTATCCTCTTCTTCTTCATTGTCTTCCATTATAACCCCTCTTTCTCCGTGCTTGGTCCAACAAAAATAAACTGGGCATGAAGCCTTCTTGCAACAGGTGGGTGTGTATGGTTCTTGAGCTAGGGAAATTCCTCTTATTCTGGCATTTTTTACATGGACAAAAAATAAATTCATTCTGCCTGTTTTTCTCAGCCACATTGAGAAAACTATGCATGCCATTAAGGAATTCGGGACGACGTCGATCACTGTACATCCATTGCCGGTTCATCTGCATTATATAAATTTATCAACAACCATTATGCTAAATCATCATGACTAAATTAATTAATTAATACAAAAAGTTCATCACGTTAATACCAAACTAGCGTATAGTGACCATACATATATAGTTCTCAGAAAAATACACACTGAAACCATCCATAAAAACTCTCTCTAATTAATGCATTTAAAAACAACAACAAATGCGATCAAAATCGCAACAAAGGTAACAATTGACCCGACGACATAATGATACCAAGCCTCTTACTAATTGCATATTTCCTAATCTTTCTAATCTTCAGGCGCATTGCGTCCATCTCGCTCTTGCGACTATCGACGACACCGGCAAGAACCTTTTCCAAGGTCATTTTCTCTCTTTCAGTTTTTTCCAACCTTTCTTCAGTTTTTTTCAATCTTTCTTTCAAGCCAATATTTTCTTGTTTCAACTAAGTATAACTTCTCAACAATAGGGTCGATTGGCATTTCCGGTTCCACTACCTCCTATATAAAAATATCTATGTCAACTTGGTCGGCGTAAGTAATTGTCGTATAATCAGGAAATGAAAATATGTAGTGAAAAAAGATAGTATACCACATCCGAATCATAGACTGGACGAGGGCCAACGGGGACGGATATCAAAACCATGGCTCTAGAAAATTATATACAAGTAAATACGTAAATCATACAAATCAAAATTTGTTTTGGTAAATAAAAACAATAGGCTCACCAAGGTTGTGTCGGTGATGGGGCGATTGACGGTAGTGAGGAAGGGGACAAGGCGCGCGACACTAAAAAAAGCACAATCATAATTAATTTTGAGCTCAAATTGCATCAATTTGTATACATAACAAAATGAATAACAAATTCTAGCTTAGCTAGGCATTTCATCAAACACCTAGCTAGCACAACAAAAATGAAATGAGCAAGAAAACGAGCAAAACCTGCAATGCCGGAAGAGGGAACGTTGATGCTAACCGTAGAACCGATGGGTACCAACAATCTTGACAAATGGTGGAGAAAATGGGGATGGATTAGACCTCACAAGAGGAAGCAGAGAGCAAAAATGGAGTTGAGCTAGAGCTGGAAAAATGGAGCTGAGCTCGGGGTGGTATATATGTAGGGTTTAGGAGGGCTTAGGACCGGTTTGTGTTACAAACCGGTTCTAAAGGATATGACAGCGGGACCCGCAGTGGCTGCAAAAAATGAGAAAACCTGTAGAACCGGTTTGTGATACAACCCGGTTCTAAAGGGTCTGCCCCTGGGCCCCCCTCCCTGCGGCAAATGGCCCGCAAGGCCTTTAGGACCGGTTTGTGTTACAAACCGGTCCTAAAGGCCTTGCGGGCATTTTGCTGCATGGGTGGGGCCCAGGGACAGACCCTTCTGAACCGGTTTGTATCACATCCGGTTCCATTGGGCTTGGCTCAATGCCCTGTTTTCTACTAGTGAATAACAAATTCGCCTGATGATAAGGCGAGGGACTTTTTATCCCAGCATGGATGGCAGGATAATTTCCGGATCGGCCCTCCACCACCTTAGGTGTCTTTACATTTACTATTATTTTGTAATTCGCCTTTTTCTTGTTCGTTACTTGGTTATCATTTCGGTTGTGTGCATCGTAGTTATGCAGAGGCTATTGTAATGCTTAAGTTTTTTTACTTTAAGTAACAAAAACACTCTTTACTCTAAAACAACAACACACCATTAAGACCTACTCCCTCTATATCAAAATGTAAGATGTTTTACCTTTTCCTAAACAAAATGTATCTAGACATGTTTTAGTATAAGATGCATATGAATGTACACACTAAAAAATATCTAGATATATTTTTTCTTCAAAAAGCTAAAACATCTTACATTTTGATAAAGGAGTAGTTGATATTAATTTAGCTAACATTAAGACTATTTGAGCTACAACGGATTCTTTATCCCGAAAACATACACAAATGTGTTGATATCATCATTCTTGTCACTTATATGTGTAATCTTGGCATTCCTATTCATTTTATGCATGGATGACCATGAGCAGGCATGCCGCGTTGAAATGGTAGATGTTAAATTATGCTTATTCATAAATAATACTCCATCTGTATCGAAATGTAAGATGTTTTAGCATTTACTAGACAACACGTACCTAGACATGTTTTAGTGTAAGCTGTATATGAATCTATAAACTAAACCATGTCTAGATACATTTTGTCTAGAAAATGCTAAAACATCTTATATTTTGATAGGAGGGAGTATTGTGCAAAACCTAGGGGATTCTTGGCTGCTCTAGATCCACTGCAAGGAACAAACAAGGATCTCATGTGAACCCCATATAT